>ML279146.1:2500-28728 GCA_005239495.1 Nicotiana undulata | reverse complement strand
AAAATTCAAAAACCCATGTCCGGCCGCCTCGAAGACTTCTAATAGCTCCAACCTACACGGATCAATAGTTCTCAATGAGGACTATTGATTTTTGTGGGTTTGAGCCATTTTTCAAACCTCACCGGAGTCCGGCCGAAATCCGACGACTTTCAAATTCTTCCGGCCTAGTTTTTTCTTCAAGTATTCCTTTCCTTTCTCTACTGCCTCTTAGAATATCAAACAAAAATCATGCTTCTGNCTAGTTTTTTCTTCAGGTATTCCTCTCCTTTCTCTACTGCCTCTTAGAATATCAAACGAAAATCATGCTTCTTACCGTCTTCATCGATTGTCGTTAGCTTATTCTGTGTTTAGATTATCTGTTTTGTTTAACCAATAATCATTGCCATTAAAATCATCTGTTTACTGTCCTTTACATGCCATTAGCACATTGAAACATTACTGAATCCATATTTGTTCGTTGTCTGTCATTTTGTCCCATATTTGTAGTATTGAATCGATCAAGTGCGAGTATTCATGTCTCGTGTATTGAATCAGTACAATAGTTTAATTATAATTTCATGATTTAAGTCTTAATTACTCAATTTAGGAATTCTTGTGATAAAAGATTCTGGACTTCATTTTTTAAGACCAAAACTCATGTCAATCTTTTTTTTTAGTTTGTTTCAGTAATTTCGTTTCTCTCTTTCTGTGTTCTTCGTCTATCCTCGCTCATTGTTTTACTATCACTATCCTGCTCTAGATTGACTAAGAAGAATCTAAAATGATAATTTGTTTAACCTTGACTAGAATAGTGTCATCCAGTATAGCGATTGGAATCAGTTGATTGAATTGAAACTAGCTAATATTTAAAACAGTGTTATTATGTTATCATGATTAGAACCGTGATCGAATTTTCCTATCTAGATGGAAATTTGGAATTGTTTTGTGTTGATTAAACTGAAATTCGATTTTTGCTTTTCTTTGCTTTGATTGTTGATTCTGTTTAGGGTTAAGTGAATATCAACCTAAGTTTCCTTCCTAATTGTGTCATGCATAAGAGCTATTTTAGGATTAATACTAGTTAATCTTGAACCAGTGTAGGGGCCATGAACTAACTTAGTTCAACCCCAGACTCAAGGCTGCCCTAATTAGTGATAACCTCCTAAAATACACTTGTTTAACTAGTTTGATAGTCTTTTACACAACTAACTAGGTCTCAAAAGCTATTTAAGATAATTAATTTAGGTTTCCTTAACTAAAAAGATCTTTTAACCTAAGTTAAGAAATTTGAGTCGACTAACCTTAATTAAGCCTAATTAGACTGATCAATTAATTAATTCAAATCTAGGCTTAATAATTGGTTAAGTCTCTGATTTAAGATAGTCAAATTAAATTAACCTAACCAAATAACTTAGCTTAAGTTAGAGGATTAAATTGATTGACCTACTTTAATTAATTAACTTAAACATAAGTAATTAGTATGAAACTAACTCTAGGCATTTAATTAATAAACCTTTAATTAATTAACTCAACCTTAGTTTAGAACAACCAGTAGTCACCTAAAGAACATAACTAATGTTAGTTAACTAGAGTTAAGTAATAACCCAAGTAGATAACCATGGTTTCCTAATGGTAAATATATGGACTTCAAAGGGTACAATAGGTAATATACACCTAGTAAATCATATTTTTTAAGGGTAAAAAAGTCTTTTAAAGGGTAGGAAGGGTCTAGAATAGGGGCAGCTGTTCCAAAAGATAAGGGGGACAACTGCCCTATGTACTATTTGTACTATTTTTCAGCTTTTGGATAGGGAATATTCCAAGGAATATCCCAGTCCCAAATATATTATAAATAGACCCCCTCCCTTTAGTAAAAGGGGGGTTGGACATCTTTCTTAGAAGAAAAAAAAAGGCTCTCTATTAGCTGCTGAAAAAATACATCAGTATTTTCGATTTTTCAAAAACAAAAACAAGGTTCCTTATACTCACTCAAAATTCTTGGTTCAAATTCTGGCTGGGGCTGTTCAGTTCTGCTTTGGGTTGCTGATCTGTTTGCTGCTGCTGAATCTCTCTTCTTCTATTGTTTCCTGTCTACACTTGGCCTTTATTTGGTCAAGTCCTTTTCCTGGTTTTCTCTTTTAAGGTATGTTACAGTGAACTTTATATAAAATGTATTGAATCCAGAACTTGTATTAAGCTTGTTGGTTCGTGTTGTGCTTTCTTCAAGAATATGTGAATCTGAATCATCTCATCCTCTTTTCTTAATGTAAAAAAAAAAATTGAAGTGAAGTTATTATTACCTGAGTGTATGTGTGCAACTCTTGGAATATTCTTTGTTATTTGATGAGTGTCTGTTAGTAAGTTAACATTTGGTAGTTAGATGGTAATCCCATACGTGTGTTAGCATAAATTGCACTAGGGTAGATGAGTTTGACTTGTTGATAGTCAAATTCACCCCATATTAAATGCTTAAACGTTAATATAGTTGACTGAAGTTTACCCTTCAAAAGGGATACAAAGTATGTAGTAAAGTATGGCGTTAGAGTGAGGAGCCTGAACCCTTGAATGGTCAGATTTTTCCCCTCTAAGAATGCCTAACTAATTAAAGTTCTCATATAGTTTGAAATCTTGTTATGTATCAGCACTAGGGTAGATGAGTTTGACTTGTTGATAGTAAAATTCACCCCATATTAAGTGCTTAAACAGTAGCCTATCATCCTTTGAGGATATGAAATTAGAAATCAACAATGGCTATAGAATGATGAATCTGAACCCTTCAAGTGGTCAGGTTCACTCTCTAAGGAATGCCTAAAAAATTGAAGTCATCGTATGAAGTGAATGCCACAGAAGATGACTGTCATGGAGTTGAATCTGACCCCTTCCTTGGTCAGATTCATCTCGCAGGCATAAGACACTATGGTAACCACATGAAGGTCAAAGTGAACTTGCCTCCCCTATAGTCAAGACTCTTTCCTGAATGATACCTAAAATCCCTTGGCTAGAATATCTCCAGGTACTGTTATTGAGATTAACCAAAAGGTATCTAAATAAAGTAGTAACAATTTCGAGTTCTTATGTATTTTAGGATTAGCTCTGTATTTCTTAGGTTTGTAATAGATGTTATTAGTATAAAGCGGCACCCAAAAATCTGAATCTGACCCAATGGCCATGTTTATCCCTATTAAAGGTACTAAAATATTTATTAAGTTTGTCCAGTTTAAAAATAGTATTAAGAGGACTGGACCTGACCCCTCCACACTGGGCAAATTCACCCTCTATTGATGCATAAGAGTGCAATGTTGTTGAAGACTCAATAGCAATTGCAGATCTGCACAGAGGCCGCCATTAGCCTCCAATCGATCAGTTTAGTCCCATTTATAGCACAGTGATGTAATATTTATTTATTAGACCATGTATACATTTATTTTGTGTTGTAATAACTTGGATTGCACATTGTAAATTTAATCTTCAAGTCATCATTTCTGCTTATTAGCGTGCCAGCTTAGAAAATTTAAAGTCATATTTTTAATAGTTTTAAACATGTTAGTCTTGTTTCCAGCTATTCTTTTTCTTAAAATACTGATGTAGTATGATGATTAATACTTATTCGGAATTTGAGAATGCCTTCTTTATTGTCAGCACCTCAGCTTGTGTAACTTGTATCAAATCTGTCGATTTCCTTCATATGTCGAGGCTACTTTCTAAAAACAAAACAGCACCGTTTAGTGGTCAAAACGATACTAATTATCCAAGTCTGATTCTGGTTATTTACGTTAAGGTTGCTAGGTAGCTATTTCTGCTGAGTATTCTGATTAAGTCATGCTTGGCTAAATTGTCCGAACTACCTGATCTATGAACTAATCACAATTAGGATTGGCCAAAAGAATTGAAACAATTTGGGGCTAAAATATGAACTAGTTACAATTAGGATTGGCCTAAAGAGTTGAAACAAATTGGGGCTAAAATATGGCCATAGCCCGAAACACGTTGTCTTTAGACTAATGAAACCCACTTCTAGGCAATCCTTTAGGTAGAAACATGCCTTTAGTTTGAAATAGGATAGAAATCGACAATTACCTCAAAATCATCCTAAACTACACTCGGGAGTGGCAACTCATGCCCCCGACTCTCAACTCAAAACATTAATAAAATGAACATGGTAATCACGGGTGCATTTCATGTGACGTGATTGGCCATGTGCGCAAAAACAACAAGTGCACGTCATCGTGGCTTGTTTAAGATAAATCCATAAAACGTCCTAATTNAAACATGCCTTTAGTTTGAAATTGGATAAAAATCGACAATTACCTCAAAATTATCATAAACTACACTCGGGAGTGGCAACTCATGCCCCCGACTCTCAACTCAAAACATTAATAAAATGAACATGGTAATCACGGGTGCATTTCATGTGACGTGATTGGCCATGTGCGCAAAAACAACAAGTGCACGTCATCGTGGCTTGTTTAAAATAAATCCATAAAACGTCCTAATTGATCCTAAAAACTACAACGCTCTTTCAAAAATAGAAAACATAAAGAACGATCGAATATTGCCTCAAATAGGCATTATAAATTGTCATGACCAGTAGTCTTGACCACATAATCTACACTCGGGTGCGACAACTCATGTCCCTGACCTCAACTTAAAACTATATTAAAATCACTTGTCGCAATTACGGGTGCATTTCATGTGGCGTAATTGTAACATGTACAAAGGCATAACGGGTGCACGTTCTCGTGACTTGTTTTCAAGATAAATTCACACTTATCAAAAGCGGCTAAATTTCGAAGAGTTTAAATATGCAATAGTCTAGAACACGTAAATAATCAGATAATTTAGGCCAAATAATAATAGTTAAGCGAACGTGCTAGAACCACGGAACTCGGGAATGCCTAACACCTTCTCCCGGTTTAACAGAATTCCTTACTCGGATTTCTGGTCGCAGACAAATCAAAACAGAGTCAAATCTTCCTCGGTTTGGGATTTTCAAAACAAAACGGTGTCCCGGAGCATCGTCAAAAATCCGGGTGGCGACTTTGAAAAATAATAAATAATCCCAAATTCGAATAATGTCACTTAAAGTGGAAAAACTCCCTTACTACCCCTTCATTAATCACGGGGTAGTGAAAAAGGAGGTGTGACAATTCCTGTAGCCACTACTTATACTTCTGAGAGGCTAGCCCAGATCTACATTCGAGAGATTATCCGGTTACACGGTGTACCAGTGTCCATTATATCTGATCGAGGACCTCAGTTCCCCTCGCACTTCTTGAGAGCATTGCACAGAGAGATGGGTACTCAAGTTGATCTCAGCACAACATTTCATCCATAGACTGATGGTCAGTCGGAGCGTACCGTTCAGATATTGGAGGACATGCTCAGAGCATGTATGCTTGACTTTGGAGGCCAGTGGGACCAGTTCTTGCCCTTGGCTGAGTTTTCGTACAATAATAGTTATCAGTCCAGCATCGAGAGTTCTCCTATCGGGTGGTTTGAGCCTTGTGAGGCTAAGTTATATGTTATAGACCTGGTGAGAGATGCTTTAGAGAAGGTGAAGTTAATTCGAGAGAGGCTCCGCACAGCACAATCCAGACAAAAGAGTTACGCAGATCAGAGGGCACGTGATGTGTCATTTATGGAGGGCGATAAGGTTCTGCTAAAAGTTTCGCCGATGAAGGGTATTATGAGATTCGGGAAGAAAGGCAAGTTGAGCCTGAGGTTCATAGGTCCTTTCGAGGTATTGAGGCGAGTTGGTGAGGTTGCTTCTGAGCTTGCCTTACCTCCAAGATTATCGGGAGTCCATCTGGTATTCCACGTATCCATGCTCCGGAATTACCACGCCGATTTCTCTCATGTTGTCGATTTCAGTACTATTCAGTTGGATGTGAGGTTGGGCTACGAGGAGGAGCCAGTTTCTATTGTTGATAGACAGGACCGCCAGTTGAGATCTAAGAAAATTTCTACTGTAAAGGTCCAGTGGCGGGGCCAACTGGTCGAGTAGGCGACTTGGGAGTCCGAGGAGGACATGCGGAGAAGATACCCACACTTATTAAGCGCTGCAGGTATGATTCTAGACCCGTTCGAGGACGAACGTTTGATTAAGAGGTGGAGAATGTAACGACCCGACCAGTCGTTTTGCGTATTCGGACCCCATTCCCTTAAATAAGACTTTCTGTAGCGGCTTATAGTGATTTGTGACTTGCGGGGACGGGTGGTTCGGGATTTGGAAGTGTTTGGAATAGTATAGGAACACTTGGTTCCTTAAGGTTGGCTTTTAAAGCCTAGTTTGACTTCGGTGAAAATTTTGAGTAAACGACCTCGAAATCGAGTTTCGACAATTCCAGTAGCTTCGTATGATGATTTCGGACTTGTACGTATGTTTGGAATGGGTTTGTGATGACCCAGAAGCGTTTCGTCGCAAGATAGCGAAATAGAGTTTCCTAAAGTTTGAAATTTGGTTTGGAACGTGATTTTATGTTATCGAGGTCCGAACGGAATTCCGAGACCAGGAATAGTTCTGTTATGTCATTCATGACTTGACTGCAAAATTTGGTGTCATTCCGAATAGTATAGGTCGGTTTGGCGCATTGGAACCGAATTCAAGAACTTAGATATTCTTAAGTTTGATCCTAGGGGTTTTGAGGGGTGATTTTGAGATTTAGCGCTGTTTCGGGTGTTCTGAAGGTTCGAGCGAGTCTGTATTATGATTTAGGACTTGTTGGTATAATTGGAAGGGGGCTCGGGTGGGCCCTGGTGCCTCCCAGACACCACACGAGGCCCAAAACCAGCTGAAATTGCAGCTGGTGCACCTGATCTGGTGTGACCGCAGGTGAGGTTGCCCAGCCGCAGGTGCAGGACCGCTCCTGCGGTCCCAGCCTCGCAGGTGCGGATTTAATTCCATAGGAGCGGAACCGCAGGTGCGGTCTCCAACTCTGCAGGTGTGGGCCCAACCTTTCTCCTCCAACTCCACATGTGCGAGCCCCAGCTCGCAAGTACTAGACCGCAGGTGCGGTCCTCGAGCTGCAGGTGCGGAACCCCTGTAGGGCAGGCAATGTATTTTCATTTAAACACGGGATTTCCTTCATTTCTTTTATTTTTCACCTCCATTGAAGACTTGAGAGCTTGGGAAGAACTCTCCGCCACCTAGCTACTAAGAGGTAAGTAAATTCTACTAAAATGTTAGATTATTACACCAAAACTTAGGTAGATTAACATCTAAATAGTGGAAATCATAGGGGTTAGAGTGAAAACCTAGGGTTGATGAACTTTAGGGAATTTCACCACTTTTCTACCATGAAATCATATAAAAGTATATATTAATGACCCTTAGGCTATGGGTGAGTGTTATTTTCAAAAATTTCCGGAATCCGAGCATGTGGGCTCGGGGTTTGTATTTTAGGATTTCTTCAAGAATAGTTAATTTACTAAATAAGTAGGAGAATTTCCATACCTTGATCATGCATTGACATATTTATATATCATTTGACTAGTTTCTAGTCCTCGGGTGTAAGATTTAGAGTTTCGTGCGCGTTCTTGACCGGGAAGTTGATTCTACGCGAGGTGAGTCTCCTTTCCAACCTTGTAAGAGGGAATTTTCCCCATAGGTAAATGTAAACGATTGAGCTTGTACTTATTTGCGAGGGATACGTACACGCAAAGCGACGAGAGTCCGTGCGTAGCTACTACTCAATTGTGTCGGGTAGAATTTAGGACTTCACAAGCATTCCTCTATGTGCCTTACCTGTATCCTTACTTGTGTTCCTGGTTGCTTATTACCCTTAAAATTAACATGAGAATTTCGGAAGCTATGTGTAAGTTTAAGTGTTTAAATCCCTGAATTTAAGAATAATCCATGATAAATTCTTGAATTTCCTGATAATTCTGTGTATGTCTACGAGCACCCGTGTCGCATATATAATTCGTGAGCGGGGTAGCCTTATATTTATGTCAACCGCGTCGCATGATCGATTCGCGAGCGGGGTAATAGATGCATCTATGGTTCGTGTCGCTCGACCCTCGGCAGTGCACATTTAAATTTTTGCGTCGCTTCGGCCGTACGCCTCGGCATATTATATGCTATATGCTTGATTGAGAGTCTTATTATTATTCTTACCAATTAAATATTTATGTGAGAAAGAAACTTGTGATTTTTGTTAAATAATGTTACTTGGCCCTTGCAGGGAGATTGTTATCTTTATATGCTGATGCTTCATGTCTACTTGCTTTCCATAAATGTTATTACTGTTTAGATTCATTAAATCATATTATTGATTACGACCCTAGTGAGTAACAGTTCTACCTCTCGTCACTACTTCTTCGAGTTTATAAGGGATACTCACTGGGTACATATTTGTTTATATGTACTCATGATACACTTCTGTACTTAATTGTACAGGTTCTGAGGTTGTTGCATCTGGTCACCATTCGGGTGTTCGTCGCTGAGAGTACCACCGGAATTTGACTACACGGTGAGCTGCTCTTCCTGGCATTCTGCAGCGGCACTGTGGAGCTTCTATTATTTTTGTGATATTTCTGTCCACCCCCTTTCAGAAAGTTGTACATTCATTTTGTCTATTTGTATATTCCACTAGTCGCCTGTGGGCTTGTGATACTAGGTCTTGGTACCCGTAGTTGATTCGCTAGTATTTTTCTAATTTCGTTTATGCTGGAAAATGACTTTAAGTTATTTTAAATCAACTTGCTTCATTTCCTCACTTTTCATAAAGGGCTCCTTAAATTTAAAACTAGGTAAGTGTTTGAACATCTCATTTGTTTAAGTAATTTCGTTAGTAACTAGTATTGGCTTGCCTGGCTTCGGTGTTGGGCGCCATCACGACCTGAGTAGGAATTTTGGTCGTGACAACATGGTATCGGAGCTCTAGGTTCACGTAGGTCTCACAAGTCACAGGAAAACCTAGTAGAGTCTTGCGGATCGATACAGAGACGTTTGTATTTATCTTCGAGAGGCTACAGGGTGTTAGGAAAATCTCTCTTTATTCTTATTCTATCGTGCAGTTGATGGTCTTACTAAATCTCATTCTTGTACTCTCTCACAGATGGTGAGGACCCGTGCAGCTAATATTCCAGGCCCGGGAGATGCCGCTACCCCCGTAGTCCGAGGCCGTGGCAGAGGCCGGGGGAGGGCACCAGTCCGAGGTAGGTAACGGGGGCGCCCAAGAGTTACTCCATTAGCACCCCAGAGGATTCTATCCTTGAGGAGCAGGGTGAGGTGCCCCCAGCAGATCCAGCTCCGATGGATTTTATGGCTGCACTAGGCTTCCAAGAGGTCATGGGCCGTATGATGCGGTTCATGGATACTATGACTCAGGCTGGTTTATTTCCAGTGGATCCTGCTACATCTCAGGCGGGAGGGGGAGTTCAGACCCCTACCACCCAGGCCGCAAGTCATGCAGCGGCAGTATATCAGACTCCGGGTACTCGCAGTGAAGGAATTCCTGGGCAGTTTTATTAAATACGGGACTTAGCCTATTTCCTCCATTTTCATCTTCCTCCTCAAGTCTTTAAACATCTCTTCAAGGAACCTTCCACCATTGTTATTGAGGTAAGTAAATTCCATGGTTTTACTAGTTTCAAACATCAATTCCTAGTTAAATTCACCTACTAAATTATCAAAAATCATGGAATTAGGTAGTAATTTTAGGGCTCTTGAGGATTTTGTGATTATCCATTTTAGGCCATGAATTCAAGTAGAAATCACACCTTAATGATCCTTAGGCTATGGGTGAGTGATCCCTTCGAGAATTATCGGAATTTGAACATGCGGGACTGGGGTTGGAATTTAGGAATTCTTCAAGAATAGCTATTTTATTGAATGACTATGATAATTTCCCATATTGTGCATGCATTGATTTAATTGTACACCTTTTGGCTAGTTACGAGTCCTCGGGTGTAAAGTTCGTAGTTTCGGGTGCAATTGTGGTCCGAGAGGTAGATTCGACACGAGGTGAGTCTCCTTTCTAACCTTGTAAGAGGGAATTGTCCCCATAGGTGATGTATATGCTATGTGTAAATTGTTTGGGGGCTACGTACGCACCAAGTGACGAGAGTCCATACGTGGCGGCTATCAAATTTATGTCCGGGTAGTTAGGCCCACATCATGTCTTATATGCTTCCTCGTAATGTCTTATATGTTTCCTTGTAATGCCTTATATGTTTCCTTGTAATGCCTTATATGCTTCCTTGTAATGCTTTATATGATTCATTGTGACACCATATGTACTATGAGATCATGTTTTGTATAGTATTGTTCCTCTGAGGCTTTATGGAAATTGTTAAATTGAAAGGAATTTGGTATGGAAAGTAAGTTTTATAAGATATTGTGTGTGCATGTGACCGCTTCGCAATTTACATTCCGCGAGCGATGTGTGAATTTCCCCACTCTTATTGGAGCGGACCGTACGCCACGACTGATTGAAAGGTGCACTTTTAGGACGGGCCGGTCGATCCCTGATAGTGCACAAAGATGATATATTGACAATGCACTCTTGGTACGGGTCGTTCGATCCTCGGCAGTGCATGGACGAAGTTGTACTATGATATGATATGATTACATTGAAAGGCGCACTTTTGGGACGGGCCGATCGATCCTCGGCAGTGCGTAGTTATGATTGTGGTAAGCATGCACATTTGGGACGGGCCGGTCGATCCCCGGCAGTGCATAGCTATTCTTTCCTTATGACTCCGGCCGGTTGTCTTATTCCTATGTGCGCATGATTATTTGACATTGTTTCATTGATTTTGACTTGTATTAGATAGTTTTGGTAAAGAAAGTGGCCATTGTTATTGTGCCAGTATTTTTCTTGGAAATCTGTGTTTGTACATAATTGCTACTCACTGTCTTACATGCCTACTGCTTTTATCTTATCATTCTTATATCATACTGTTGGACCTTAGTGAGTGTCAAGTCGACCTCTCGTCACTACTTCTTTGAGATTAGACGGGATACTCACTAGGTACATATTTATTTTAATATGTACTCATGCTGCACTTTTGTACTTAACTGTCCAGGTTCTGAGGCTGGTGCATCTGGTTATCAGACCAGATCCTGATAGTGACCGTAGAAGACTTGACTTCACGGTGAGCTGCTTCCTCCGGCGATCCCCAGCAGCACCATGTAGTTTCATTTACTTTTGTTTCCCATCTATTCATGCAGACAGCGGGATTATATATATAATTATCCTTTGTATATTCCGTTAGTAAGCCCATGACACTCGTGACACTAGTTCCTGGCACACACGTGGTATATATTTTGGGTTTTGGGTTGTATAGGCATACATATGGTTTATTTCGGCCATGTAGTGTTATGATTTTATTTTCATATCAAGCTATCATCATGTTTAATTTTTTAAAATTGGTAAATATTGATTTGTTTAATCAAATGGGAAGGGTAACACCTAGTGTAATTCATATTGGCTTGCCTAACCTCGTCGTTTGGCTCCATCGCGACCCACATTAGAAATTGGGTCGTGACAACGTGGTATCAGAGCCCGAGGATCACGTAAGTCTCACGAGTCACGGGCAGGCCCAGTAGAGTAGTCTCACGAGTCACGGGCATGCCCAATAGAGTCTTGCGGATCAGTACGGAGACGTTTGTACTTATCTTCAGGAGGCTATGGGGTGTTAGGAAACTTCCCTTTATTCATATCCTGTCGTGCAATCTATGAGGTACTCAAACTTATTCTTCTATTCTCTCACATATGGTGAGGACACGTGCATCCGATGTTTCTGGTGCGGGAGATGCCGCTGCCCCCGCCGCCCGAGGTCGGGGTAGAGGCAAGGGTAGAGCACCTGCTCGAGGTAGGGGACGAGGGCGTCCTAGAGCTATACCAGTGGCACCACCAGAGGCAAGGGTAGAGCACCTGCTCGAGGTAGGGGACGAGGGCGTCCCAGAGCTATACCAGTGGCACCACCAGAGGCAAGGGTAGAGCACCTGCTCGAGGTAGGGGACGAGGGCGTCCCAGAGCTATACCAGTGGCACCACCAGAGCTATACGGGGCCAGGCTTCCAGGAGGTCATGGGCCGTATGCTGAGATTCATGGACACTATGTCCCAGGTTGGTTTATTTCAAGCCGACCCTTCTACTTCTCAGGCGGGAAGGGGAGTCCAGACCCCTATTGCTCAAGCCATAGGTCAGGCAGTAGCAGCACGTCATACCCCGAGCACACCGCTTGTGGGTGGGGTTCAGCCCGTGGTAGCCGCCCCAGAGCCCAGGCCAGGTGTAGAGGGTGACCAGCGGAAAATGTTGGATAGATGGACTCGACTACGCCCTCCAGTCTTCGGGGGTGAGCGGGGTGAGGATGCTCAGGATATCATCAATAGGTGTAGGGACAGACTACACAACATGAGGATTTTGGAGTCCCATGGAGTGGATTTGTCCACATTTCAGTTGGAGGGTAGAGCTCGCAGGTTGTGGCAGTCATATATTCTCAGCAGACCAGCAGATTCTCCTCCTGTCACTTGGGATCAGTTCGTGCAGGTGTTTCTAGATAGATATATTCCACACTCTGAGAGGGAAGAGTTGCGACATTAGTTTAAGCAGTTAGAGCAGGGGCAGATGACAGTGACAGATTATGAGGCCAGATTTTCAGAGTTGTCACGCCATGCACTTATGATATTTCCTACCGATGCCGAGAGAGTGCGGCGGTTTGTAGCCGGGTTGCATTCAGATATTAGGGCCACCATGGCCCGAGAGGTGGAGATGGGTACTCTTTACCAGCTTGTAGTTGAGATAGCTCGACGGATTGAGGGGTATCGGTTGAGTAGCAGGGAACAGGGTCAGCAGGGTCAGCAGGACAAGAGGGCTAGGTTCTCAGGGGATTTCGAGGATGCTCCGGCTAGGAGCAGAGGTCAATTCGGGGGTGGTCAGCCCAACAGGATCCCATATTCATCACCTCCCCTACCTCCTCGAGGTGGTCCAGCGAGGCCTCAGTTCAGTGCCATGCCAAAGCGTTCCTATCATCCTCCAGCCACTCAGGGTTCACCTAGTGGTCACTACAGTCGCCAGAGATCCTCCGATTCTTATTTCAGTGCTATGCCATAGGGTCCACATCGCTTCTTGGCTATTCAGGGGTCTTCCTCTTTGGTGCAGCAGGCTATGGTACCTAGATGTTGCTTTGAGTGTGGAGATCTGGGTCATATGCACAGACAGTGTCCCAGGCTTCAGGGAAAGGCAGTGCAACAAGGTTATCAGCCTATGGGTCTAGCACCAGCAGTCCGGCCACCTAGAGGTGGAGGACAGGTAGGCAGGGAGATGTCAGCTAGTTCCTGTTCACTCTGGGGGAGTTCAGTCTTCAAGAGCCTCATCCAGATTTTATGCCATTCTGGCCAGATAAGATGTAGTGGCCTCAGACGCCGTAATCATAGGTATTATCTCAGTATGTGGTAGGGAGGCTTCGGTGCTACTTGATCAAGGATCCACGTATTCATATGTTTCAGTACTATTTGCTCATTTTCTAGATGTCCCTCGTGAGTCCTTGGGTTCTCCTATATATGTGTCATCTATTACAGGCGATTCTGTGGTGGTAGACCGAGTCTATCGGTCTTGTGTGATCACTTTCTTCGGCTTCGATACCAGAGCAGATATTTTATTGCTGGATATGATTGATTTTGAGGTTATCCTAGGCATGGAATGGCTATCTCCTTATCATGCTATGTTAGATTGCCATGCCTAGACAGTCACCTTAGCCATACCTGAGTCGCCTAGGCTAGAGTTGAGAGGTTTTTCAGTTAGTGCTTCCAGTCGAGTCATTTCCTTTATAAAGGCTCGGCATATGGCCGAGAAGGGTTGTTTGGATTACCTTGCTTATGTGCGAGACACCACCGCCGAGTCTTCGACCATTAATTCAATGCCGGTGGTATAAGAGTTTTCAGACATATTACCTTCAAATCTTCCAGGCATGCCTCCAGATCGAGATATTTATTTCTGTATTGATTTAGCTCCAGATACTCAGCCTATTTCCATTCCCCCGTATCGTATGGCTCCTAAGGAGTTGAAACAGTTAAAGGAGCAACTTGAGGAGTTGTTAACTAAGGGGTTCAACAGGCCGAGTGTGTCGCCATGGGGTGCTCCAGTCCTATTTGTGAAGAAGAAGGATGGGTCTATGCGTATGTGTATTGATTACCGCCAGCTGAATAAGGTTACTATTAAGAATAACTATCCTCTGCCGCGCATCAATGATTTATTTTACCAGTTGCAGGGTGCTCGTGTGTTTTCCAAGGTTGATTTGAGATCGGGTTATCATCAGTTGAAGATCCGGGCTTCAGATGTTCCGAAGAGTGTATTTCGTACCCAATATGGCCATTATGAGTTCTTGGTAACGTCCTTTGGTTTAACTAATGCCCCAGCCGCAATCATGGAATTGATGACATCTTGATTTATTCGCGGAGCCTCGGTGAGCATGAGAAGCATTTGAGAATTGTACTCCAGACCTTCCGGGAGCAGAAGCTATATGCTAAGTTCTCCAAGTGCGAGTTTTGGTTAGATTCCGTTTTATTTTTGGGGCATGTGGTATCCGGAGAAAGTATCAAGGTTGATCCTCAGAAGATTGAGGCGGTTCAGATTTGGCCGCGTCCTACTTCAGCTATAGAGATCAGGAGTTTCTTGGGCTTAGCAGGCTATTATCGCCGATTCGTGGAAGAGTTCTCTTCTATTGCATCTCCATTGACCAGATTGACCCAGATGAATGCCCCGTTTCGGTGGTCCGACGATTGTGAGGCGAGCTTTCAGAAGCTCAAGTCAGCTTTGACCTCAGCACCAGTTCTGACGTTGCCTTCCGATTCTGGGATGTATACCGTGTATTACGACGCTTCATGCGTCAGGTTGGGATGTGTGTTGATGCAGGATGGCAGGGTTATTGCTTATGCTTCGCGCCAACTGAAGGTTCATGAAAAGAACTGTCCTGTGCATGACTTAGAGTTGGCGGCGATTGTTCATGCTTTGAATATTTGGCGGCACTATTTGTATGGAGTGTCATGTGAGGTCTACACTGACCACCGCAGTTTGCAGCATTTGTTCAAGCAGAGGGACCTTAATTTGACGCCACGGAGATGGCTTGAGTTGTTAAAATNGTCGAGTTTAAGCTCATGTAGTTGCTCAGTCTTCATTTTTAGGGGAGATTAAGGCTCGGCAGTTTGATGATCCGTGCCTTGCAGAGCTTCAGGATACGGTGGTCCACGGCAGGGCCAAGGAGGTTACTTTGCGCGAGGATGGTGTTTTGAGGCTCCAGGGCCATTTATTTGTTCCTAATATTGACGGCCTGAGGAAGAGAATTCTAGCAGAGGCGCACAGTTCTCGGTATTCTGTTCATCCAGGAGCGACGAAGATGTATCGTGATTTGAAGCAACACTACTGGTGGAGGCGGATGAAGAAGGATATAGTGCCGTATGTGGCTAAGTGTCTCAATTGTCAGCATGTCAAGTACGAGCCAGAGGCCAGGAGGCTTGTTTCAGCAGATGCCCATTCCTGAGTGGAAATGGAAGCGCATCACTATGGACTTCATGGTTGGGTTTCCACGGACTTTGCTGAAGGTTGACGCAGTTTGGGTCATTGTGGATAGATTGACCAAATCAGCGCATTTCATTCCGGTGGCCACTACTTATACTATAGAGAGGCTGACCCAGATTTATATTCGGGAGATAGTCTAGTTGCACGGTGTGCCGGTGTCCATTATATCAGATTGAGGTCCTCAGTTCACCTCGAACTTCTTGAGAGAATTGCACAGTGAGATCGGCACTCAGATAGATCTCAGCCCAGCCTTTCACCCTCAGACTGATGGTCAGTCAGAGCGTACAGTTCAGATTTTTGAGGATATGCTTAGGGCTTGTGTGATTGATTTTGGCGGTCAGTGGGACCAATTCTTGCCTTTGGCGGAGTTTGCATACAATAACAGTTATTAGTCCAGCATAGAGATGGTTCCATTCGAGGCGTTATATGGCCGGCGATGTCGTTCTCCTATTGGGTGGTTTGAGCCTAGCGAGGCCAAGTTATATGGCACAAATCTTGTGAGAGATGCTTTGGATAGGGTGAAGATTATTCAGGAGAAACTCCGCACGGCACAGTCCAGACAGAGGAGTTACGCAGATCAGCGGGTGCGTGATGTAGCATTTATGGAGGGAGATAAGGTTATGTTGAAGGTTTCGCCGATGAAGGGCGTTATGAGATTCGGGAAGAAGGGCAAGCTGAGCCCAGGGTTTATAGGCCCTTTCGAGGTGTTGAGGCGAGTCGGGGAGGTTGCTTATGAGCTCGCTTTACCTCCCGCCTTATCAGGAGTTCATCCGGTTTTTCATGTATCCCTGCTCCAGAGATATCATGCCGATTTCTCTCACGTGATTGATTTCAGCACTATTCAGTTAGATGAGAAATTGGGCTTCGAGGAGGAGCCAATTGCTATTATTGATAGGCAGGACCGCCAGTTGAGGTCTAAGAGAGTTTCTGTCATAATGATCTGGTGGAGAAGACAACCACTCGATGAGGCAACTTGGGAGTCCGAGGAGGACATGCGGAGCAGGTATCCGCAGCTATTCAGCAGTTCAGGTACGATTCTATGTCCGTTCGAGGACGAACGTTTGTTTTAGAGGGGGAGACTGTGATGACCCAAAAAGGTCATCTTGTGTAAATTTAATTATGACTGTGTTCCGAGGCCCCGAAAGCCTCTGTTAATCTCACCTCGATGTGCGTGAGTAGCCCGAGCGCGTAGCCGGGAAGCCTTTATGTGGAAACTTGATAAAGAGTTGAATTTATTATAATTAATTGAATAAAGTTGACTTTGGTCAACATTTTTGGTAAACAGACCCGGACCCGTGATCTGGCGGTCCCGGAAGGTATGTAGGAAAATATGGGACTTGGGCGTATGCCCGGAATCAAATTTCGAGGACCCAAGTCCGTGAAATGAATTTTTTAAAAAAATTATTTTATTAAAATAATAAAGGCCTATGAAAATGAACCTCAATGTGAAACCTGTGCTGCCGAGCCCGTATTATGGTTCCGGAGCCCGGAATATGTTCAATATGTGTTATTTAAGTTATCTATGAAATTTGGTAAGAAAATGACTTGGTTTGACGGGTTTCAGATCAAAATGGGAAATTTAGAGTTAATGAAGTTTTGAGGATTTTCATAGAATTTGAGATTTTGTTGGAATGTGATTTATTGTTACCGATGTTCGAATGAAATTCCGAGACCTGGAATAGTCCCGTTATGTCATTTATGACTTGTCTGCAAAATTTGAAATCATTCCGAGTAGTATAGGCCAGTTCGGCGTATTGAAATGAATTCTAGAATCTTAAGTTCTTAAGCTTGATTCAATTTGGTTTTGCGGTTGAATTCTGAATTTCGTTGTTGTTTTTCACGTTCCAGAAGTTCGAGCGAGTCTGTATCATGAATACAGACTTGCCGGTGCTTTTGGACGGGGTCCCGAGGGGCTCGGGTGAGTTTTGGACCCCCGGGAGCTAAGTTGGAAAAACCAGAATTTTGATGTCTGGTTTTATTCTCTGCAATCGCAGAAGGTGGGTCGCGATCACGGAGAAGTAATTTGGTTGGCTACTGATTGTTCTTCGCTATCGCAACTTCCTCTTCGCGATCACGGAAGTCTGGACTCCATGCCTTCGCGATCGCAGCCCCATACTCGCGATCGCATAGTGCCAAGCCAGGGTCGGGCACAGTTACTCTTCGCGATCGCAGGACCTCTGCCGTGTTCGCAGAGGTCTGGCATGTTGGCCTTCGCGATCGCAGGGCCCTTGTCGCGATCGCAGTGAAGGAATTCGTGGGCAGTTTTATGAAATACGGGACTTAGCCTATTTCCTCCATTTTCATCTTCCTCATCAAGTCTTTAAAGAGCTCTTCAAGGAACCTTCCACCACTGTTATTGAGGTAATTAAATTCCATGGTTTTACTAGTTTCAAACATCAATTCCTAGTTAAATTCCCCTACTAAATTATCAAAAATCATGGAATTAGGTAGTTTTTTAGGGCTCTTGAGTATTTTGTGATTTTCCATTTTAGGCCATTAATTCTAGTAGACATCACACCTTAATGATCCTTAGGCTTTGGGTGAGTGATCCCTTCGAGAATTTTCGAAATTTGAACATGCGGGACCGGGGTTGGAATTTGGGAATTCTTTAAGAATAGTGATTTTATTGAATGACTAAGATAATTTCCCACGTTGTGCATGCATTGATTTAATTTTACACCTTTTGGCTAGTTGCGAGTCCTCGGGTGTAGAGTTCGGAGTTTCGGGCGCAATTGTGGTCCTAGTGAGAGATTCGACACGAGGTGAGTCTCCTTTCTTACCTTGTAAGACGAAATTGTCCCCATAGGTGATGTATATGCTATGTGTAAATTGTTTGGGGGCTACGTAGGCACCAAGTGACGAGAGTCCGTACGTGGCGGCTATCATTGTCTTATATGCTTCTTCGTAATGTCTTATATGTTTCCTTGTAATGCCCTATTTGTTTCCTTGTAATGACTTATATGCTTCCTTGTAATGCTTTATATGATTCATTGTTATGCCATATGTACTATGAGATCATGTTTTGTATAGTATTGTTCCTCTGAGGCTGTATGGAAATTGTTGAATTGAAAGGAATTTGTTATGGAAAGTAAAATTTATAAGATATTGTGTGTGCATGTGACCGCTTCGCAAATTACATTCCGTCAGCGATGTGTGATTTTCCCCACTCTTCTGGAAGCGGGCCGTTCGCCACAACGGATTGAAAGGTGCACTTTTGGGATGGGCCGGTCGATCCACGACAGTGCACAAAGATGATATAATTGAGAATGCACTCTTGGTACGGGCCGTTCGATCCTCGGCAGTGCATGGACGACGTTGTACTATGATATGATATGATTACATTGAAAGACGCACTTTTGGGACGGGCCAATCGATCCTCGGCAGTGCGTAGTTATGATTATGGTAAGCATGCACTTTTGGGATGGGTCGGTCGATCCTCGCCAGTGCATAGATATTCTTTCCTTATGACTCCGGTCGGTTGTCTTATTCCTGTGTGCGCATGATTATTTGACATTGTTGCATGGATTTTGACTTGTATGAGATAGTTTTGGGAAAGAAAGTGGCCATTGTTAGTGTGCCAGTATTTTTCTTGGATTTTTTTGTTTGTACATAATTGCTACTTACTATCTTACATGCCTACTTCTTTTATCTTATCATTGTTATATCATACTGATGGACCTTAGTGAGTGTCAAGTCTACCTCTCGTCACTACTTCTTCGAGATTCGAGGGGATACTCACTGGGTACATATTTATTTTAATATGTACTCATGCTGCACTTCTGTACTTAACTGTACAGGTTCAGAGGCTGGTGCATCTGGTTATCAGACCAGATCCTGAGAGTGACCGTAGCAGACTTGACTTCACGGTGAGCTGCTGCCTCTGGCGATCCCCAGCAGCACCATGGAGTTTCATTTACTTTTGTTTCCCGTCTATTCATGCAGACATCGGGATTGTATATATCATTATCCTTTGTATATTTTGTTAGTGTGCCGATGACACTCGTGTCACTAGTTCCTGGCACACACGTAGTGTATATTTTGGGTTTTGGGTTGTATAGGCATACATATGGTTTATTTCGGCCATGTAGTGTTATGATTTTATTTTCATTTCAAGCTATTATCATGTTTAATTGTATAAAATTGGTAAATATTGATTTGTTTAATCAAATGGGAAGGGTAACACATAGTGTAATTCATATTTGCTTGCTTAACCCTGTCGTTGGGCGCCATCGCGACCCGCATTAGAAACTTGGTCGTGACAACGTGGTATCAGAGCTCTAGGTTCACTTAAGTCTCACGAGTCACGGACAGGCCCAATAGAGTCTTGCGGATCGGTACAGAGACATCTGTACTTATCTATTCAGGAGGCTATGGGGTGTTAGGGAACTTCCCTTTATTCATATCCTGTCGTGCAATCTATGAGGTACTCAAACTTATTCTTCTATTCTCTCACAGATGGTGAGGACGCGTGCATCTGATTTTTTTGGTCTGGGAGATGCCACTGCCCCCGCCGCCTGAGGTCGGGGTAGAGGTAGGGGTAGAGCACCTGCTCGAGGTAGGGGACGAGGGCATCCCAGAGCTATACCAGTGGCACCACCAGAGGACCCTATTATGGAGGAGCAGGATGAGGTACCTCCAGTAGCACCTGCTCCAGTGGATTTCATCACGGGGCCAGGCTTCTAGGAGGTCCATGGGCCGTATGCTGAGATTCATTGACACTATGTCCTAGGCTGGTTTATTTCCTGCCGACCCTGCTACTTCTCAAGCGGGAGGGGGAGTCCAGACCCCTACCGCTCAGGCAGCAACAACACATCATACCCTGGGCACACCGCCCGTGGGTGTGGTTCAGCCCGTGGTAGCCGCCCTAGAGCCTAGGCCAGTTGCAGAGGATGACCAGCAGAAGATGTTGGATAGATGGACCCGACTACGCCCTCCAGTCTTCGGGGGTGTGCGGGGTGAGGATGCTCAGGATTTCATCGATAGGTGTAGGGACAGACTACACAACATGAGGATTTTGGAGTCCCATGGAGTTGATTTCACCACATTTCAGTTGGAGGGTAGAGCTCGCAGGTGGTGGCAGTCATATATTCTCAGCAGATCAGTAGATTCTCCTCCTGTCACTTGGGACCAGTTCGTTCAGGTGTTTCTAGACAGATATATTCCACCCTCTGAGAGGGAAGAGTTGCGGTGTCAGTTTGAGCAGCTAGAGCAGGGGTAGATGATAGTGACAGATTATGAGGCCAGATTTTCAGAGTTGTCATGCCATGCACTTATGATATTGCCTACCGATGCCGAGAGAGTGCGGCGGTTTGTGGCCGGGTTGCATTCAGATATTAGGGCCACCATGGCCCGAGAGGTGGAGATGGGTACTCCTTACCAGCTTGTAGTTGAGATAGCTCGACGGATTGAGAGGTATCGGTTGAGGAGCAGGGAACATGGTCAGCAGGATAAGAGGGCTAGGTTCTCAGGGGATTCAGGGATGCTCCGGCTAGGAGAAGAGGTCAGTACGGGGGTGGTCAGCCCAGTAGGCTCCCATATTCAGCACCTCCACTACCTCCTTGAGGTGGTCTAGCGAGGCCTCAGTTCAGTGCCATGCCAGAGCGTTGCTATCGTCCTCCAACCACTCAGCGTTCACCTAGTGGTCACTACAGTCGCCAGAGATCCTCCGGTTCTTATTTCACTGCTATGCCCGAGGGTCCACATCGTTTCTTGGCTATTCAGGGGTCTTCCACTTCGGGGCAGCAGGCTATGGTACCTAGAGGTTGCTTTGAGTGTGGGGATCTGGGTAATATGCAGAGACAGTGTCCCGGGCTTCAGGGCAAGGCAGTGTAGCAGGGTTATTAGCCTATGGGTCCAGCACCAGCAGTCCTACCACCTAGAGGTGGATGACAGGTAGGCAGGGAGATGTCAGCTAGTTCCTGTTCACTCTGGGGGAGTTAAGTCTTCAGGAGCCTCAGCCAGATTTTATGCCATTCCGGCCAGATCAGATGCAGTGGCCTCAGACGCCGTAATCACATATATTATCTCAGTACGTGGTAGGGAGGCTTCGGTACTATTTTATCCAGAATCCACATATTCATATGTTTCACTACTATTTGCTCATTTTCTGGATGTCCCTCGTGAGTCCTTGGGTTCTCCTATATATGTGTCCACTCTTGTGTGATCACTTTCTGCGGCTTCGATACCAGAGCATATCTTTTATTGCTGGATATGATTGATTTTGAGGTTATCCTAGGCATGGATTGGCTATCTCCTTATCATGCTGTGTTAGATTGCCATGCCGAGATAGTCACCTTAGCCATGCCTGAGTCGCCTAAGCTAGAGTGGAAAGGTTCTTCAATTAGTGCATCCATCCGAGTCATTTCCTTCATAAAGGCTCGGCATATGGTCGAGAAGGGTTGTTTGGCTTACCTTTCTTATGTGCGGGTCACCACCGCCGAGTCTTCGACCATTGATTCAGTTCCGGTGGTACGAGAGTTTTCAGACGTATTTCCTTCAGATCTTCCAAGCATGCCTCCAGATTGAGATATTGATTTCTGTATTGATTTAGCTCCAGATACTCAGCCTATTTCTATTCCCCCGTATCGTATGGCTCCTAAGGAGTTGAAAGAGTTAAAGGAGCCACTTGAGGAGTTGTTGGCTAAGGAGTTCATCAGGTCGAGTGTGTCGCTGTGGGGTGCTCCAGTCCTATTTGTGAAGAAGAAATATGGGTCTATGCGGATGTGTATTGATTACCGCAAGCTGAATAAGGTTACTATTAAAAATAAGTATCATCTTCCACACATCGATGATTTATTTGACCAGTTGCAGGGTGCTCGTGTGTTTTCCAAGGTTTATTTGAGATCGGGTTATCATTAGTTGAAGATTCGGGCTTTAGATGTTCCAAAGACTGCATTTCGTACCCGATATGGCCATTATGAGTTCTTGGTAACGTCCTTTGGTTTAACTAATGCCCCAGCCGCATTCATGGACTTGATGAATAGGGTATTCAGGCCGTATATTGATTCCTTCGTCATTGTCTTCATTGATGGCATCTTGATTTATTCGCGGAGCCTGAGTGAGCATGAAAAGCATTTGAGAATTGTGCTCCAGACCTTGCGGGAGCAGAAACAGTATGCTAAGTTCTCCAAGTGCGAGTTCTGGTTAGATTCCGTCGCATTTTTGAGGCTTGTGTATCCGGAGAAGGTATCAAGGTTGATCCTCAGAAGATTGAGGCGGTTCAGAGTTGGCCGCGTCCTACTTCAGCTACAGAGATCAGGAGTTTCTTAAGCTTAGCAGGCTATTATCGCCAATTCGTGGAAGGGTTCTCTTCTATTGCAGCCCCATTGACCAGATTGACCCAAAAGAATGCCCTGTTTCGGTGGTCCGACGAGTGTGAGGCGAGCTTTATGAAGCTCAAGTCAGCTTTGACCTCAGTACCAATTCTGACGTTGCCTTCTGATTCTGGGATGTATACCGTGTATTGCGACACTTCACACGTCGGGTTGGGATGTGTGTTAATGCAGGATGGCAAGGTTATTGCTTATGCTTCGCGCCAACTGAAGGTTCATGAAAAGAACTATCATGTGCACGACTTAGAGTTGGCGGAGATTGTTCATGCTTTGAAGATTTGGCGGCACTATTTGTATGGTGTGTCATGTGAGGTCTACGCTGACCACCGCAGTTTGCAGCATTTTTTCAAGCAGAGGGACGTTAATTTGAGGCAGCGGAGATGGCTTGAGTTATTAAAAGACTACGATCTCACTATTTTGTATCACCCGGGCAAGGCGATTGTAGTAGCAGATGCTTTGAGCAGGAGGGCAGCGAGTATGGGTAGCTTGGCCTACATTGCAGCTGAGGAGATACCTTTAGCCTTGGACATTCAGTCCTTGGCCAATCGCCTTGTGAGATTGGACCTTTCGGAGCCTCGTCGAGTTTTAGCTCATGTAGTTGCTCAGTCTTCATTTTTAGGGGAGATTAAGGCTCGGCAGTTTGATGATCCGTGCCTTGCAGAGCTTCAGGATACGGTGGTCCAGGGCAGGGCCAAGGAGGTTACTTTGCGCGAGGATGGTGTTTTGAGGCTCCAGGGCCGTTTATTTGTTCCTAATATTGATGGCCTGAGGAAGAGAATTCTAGCAGAGGCGCACAGTTCTCGGTATTCTGTTCATCCAGGAGCGACGAAGATGTATCGTGATTTGAAGCAACACTACTGGTGGAGGCGGATGAAGAAGGATATAGTGCCGTATGTGTCTAAGTGTCTCAATTGTCAGCATGTCAAGTACGAGCACCAGAGGCCAGGAGGCTTGTTTCAGCAGATGCCCATTCCTGAGTGGAAATGGGAGCGCATCACTATGGACTTCATGGTTGGGTTTCCACGGACTTTGCTGAAGGTTGACGCAGTTTGGGTCATTGTGGATAGATTGACCAAATCGGCGCATTTCATTCTGGTGGCCACTACTTATACTATAGAGAGGCTGACCCAGATTTATATTCGGGAGATAGTCTAGTTGCACGGTGTGCCGGTGTCCATTATATCAGATTGAGGTCCTCAGTTCACCTCGAACTTCTTGAGAGCATTGCATAGTGAGATCGGCACTCAGATAGATCTCAGCCGAGCCTTTCACCCTCAGATTGATGGTCAGTCAGAGCGTACAGTTCAGATTTTTGAGGATATGCTTAGGGCTTGTGTGATTGATTTTGGCGGTCAGTGGGACCAATTCTTGCCTTTGGCGGAGTTTGCATACAATAACAGTTATCAGTCCAGCATCGAGATGGCTCCATTCAAGGCATTATATGGCCGGCGATGTCGTTCTCCTATCGGGTGGTTTGAGCCTGGCGAGGCTAAGTTATATGGCACAGATCTGGTGAGAGATGCTTTCGATAGGGTGAAGATTATTCAGGAGAGACTCTGCACAGCTCAGTCCAGACAGAAGAGTTACGCAGATCAGCGGGTGCGTGATGTAGCATTTATGGAGGGAGATAAGGTTAAGTTGAAGGTTTTGCCGATGAAGGGCGTTATGAGATTCTGGAAGAAGGGCAAGCTGAGCCCCAGGTTTATAGGCCCTTTCGAGGTGTTCAGGCGAGTCGGGGAGGTTTCTTATGAGCTCGCTTTACCTCCCTCCTTATCAGGAGTTCATCCGGTTTTTCATGTATCCATGCTCCGGAGATATCATGCCGATTTCTCTCACATGATTGATTTCAGCACTATTCAGTTAGATGAGAAGTTGGGCTTCGAGGAGGAGCCAATTGCTATTATTGATAGACAGGACCGCCAGTTGAGGTCTAAGAGAGTTTCTGCCGTAAAGATCTAGTGGAGAAGCCAACCAGTCGATGAGGCGACTTGGGAGTCCGAGGAGGACATGCGGAGCAGGTATCCGCAGCTATTCAGCACTTTAGGTACGATTCTATGTCCGTTCGAGGATGAACGTTTGTTTTAGAGGGGGAGATTGTGATGACCCAAAAGGGTCATCTTGTGTCAATTTAATTATGACTCTCTTCCGAGGCCCTAAAAGCCTCCGTTAATCTCACCTCGATGTGCGTGCACAGCCCGGGCACGTTGCCGGGAAGCCTTTATGTGGAAACTTGATAAAGAGTTGAATTTATGATAATTAATTGAATAAAGTTGACTTTGATAACATTTTTGGTAAACAGACCCGGACCCGTGATCTGGCGGTCCCGGAAGGTCCGTAGGAAAATATGGGACTTGGGCGTATGCCCGAAATCGAATTCCGAGGACCCAAGTCCGAGAAATGATTTTTTAAAGAAAATTGTTTTCTGAAAATAATAAAGGCTTATGAAAATGAACCTCTATGTGAAACTTGTGCTGTTGGGCCCGTATTATGGTTCCGGAGCCCGGAACATGTTCAATATGTGTTATTTAAGTTATTTATGAAATTTGGTAAGAAACGGACTTGGTTTGACGGGTTTCGGATCAAAATGGAAAATTTAGAGTGAATGAAGTTTTGAGGATTTTCATAGAATTTGAAATTTGGTTTGGAATGTGATTTTTTGTTACCGAGGTCCGAATGAAATTCTGATACCGGGAATAGTTCCGTTATGTCATTTATGACTTGTCTGCAAAATTTGAAATCATTCCGAGTAGTATAGGCGCATTGAAATGAATTCTAGAATCTTAAGTTCGGCGGCTTGATTCAATTTGATTTTGGGGTTGAATTCTTAATTTCGTTGTTGTTTTTCACGTTCCGGAAGTTCGAGCGAGTCCGTATCATGAATACAGACTTGCTGGTGCTTTTGGACGGGGTCCCGAGGGGCTCAGGTGTGTTTTGGACCCCCGGGAGCTAAGTTGGAAAAACCAGATTTTTGCTGTCTTGTTTCCTTCTCTGCGATCGCAGAAGATGGGTCGCGATCGCGGAGAAGGAATTTGGCTGGGCTGCTGATTGTTCTTCGCGATCGCAGCCCCATTCTTGCGATCCTTTTTCGATTCATCCCTGGCCTCATTCAAGAATTGTTTTTGATCCAATCCGCAGGAATCAATAGAAAAGGCGAGCTAAATTAGCTAAAGGTATGGGTCATAATTATTATGGAGAGCCCGCATGGCCCAATGATCTTTTATATATTTTTCCAGTAGTAATTCTAGGTACTATTGCATGTAATGTAGGCTTAGCCGTTTTAGAACCATCAATGATTGGTGAACCGGCGGATCCATTTGCAACCCCTTTGGAAATATNGTTTTTCCTTGCTTGATTTTCCAATTTTCTTATGATTTGGTCTATTCCACACATTT
>MDKH01032771.1:0-12621 GCA_005239495.1 Nicotiana undulata | reverse complement strand
ATGAGAAATAAATATATATGATTGTGATAAGGGTGGACAGGAGAAATAAATATATATGACTGTAATAAGGGTGGACAGGAGAAATAAATAAATAAATATATATGACTGCGATAAGGGTGGACAGGGAGAATATAAATATATGACAGTCATAAGGGAGGATATTTACATTTATATTTTACTGTTTTTTTTTTCAAGAAAAAGAGAATCAAAGTTTTGAAAAGCTAAATGACTATTTTTACTGTTTTGTTTTTAGGAAGACAAAGATTTGAAACTTTCTATTTTATAGTACTATTTTCATATTTTGGTGCTACTTTTATTCAAAGATAAAGCTTGAAGAACTTGGAAATTTTGAGGATTTGGTTATAGTTGAGGCCTGAAAGAGGCGGTTGTGTTATTTTATTATTGATGCAGTATTTGAATTGATGTGTTTAGATTTTCTTCTTGTTTTATAATTATTGTCTCAGATATATTTTCTTGTTCGTGCATAATTATTTTATTGTGTTATCGTACATATATTAATATCACAGGTTTATCGTTAAAGTCCCGCCTTAGCCTCGTCACTACTTCGCCGAGGTTAGGCTCGGCACTTACTCAGTACATGGGGTCGGTTGTACTGACACTACACTCTGCACTCTTTTTTGCAAATTCAGGTACTAGCCAGCAGTAGAGATTTTTAGAATATCCATCTATCTATTCGGAGACACGAGGTATATCTGCCGGCGTTCGCAAATCCCGAGAGTCTTCTCCTATTTTTATAAAATTGTTTTAGTATATTCAGAATAGTTACAATATTTCTTTCAGCCCAGTATTTGTAGTATTCTTTAGTAGTTCGTGAATTGTGACACCAGACCCTGGGGTAGTCTTAGAGTTGTTTACATAATTAGTTCGTGATTCGTTCTATTTAAATGGCTATTGTTATCATTTTATTTTATTTTATTGGGAATTGTTTTAATTAGGCTCAATTGAAATTTATTTATTTATGCTCAAGTAATTAATCAAGGAAATTAGCTAAACGATTTCTAACATTGGCTTGCCTAGCAAGTGTGGTGTTAGGCTCCATCACGATCCCTGAGGTTGGGAATTTGGGTCGTGACAATGGGTGCATGTCTACTATATAAAAGGAAAGGATACATGGGAAGTAGATGCAAAGCAAGCTTCATGGATTATCAGGAAGATATTGCAGGCTGAGAAATACTTTAATGAAGCAGGATTGAACATTGGAATGGTGCTGATGACAAAAACATTTTCTATCAGAGAAGTGTACAAACAACTGAGAGGTGAATTTCCAAAGGAGAACTGGAGCAGATTGTTATGCAACAATAGAAGATGTCCAAAATGGAGATTCATATTGTATCTTGTAGTGCAGGGAAAGTTATATACAAAAGATAGATTGAACAGCTGGGGGATACAAGTAAGTCCAAACTGTATGCGAGCAAGAGTTGGAAAGCCAAAAGCACCTTTTCTTTGCTTGTCCATTATCAACAGATGTTTGGAGAAGGTTACTAGCATGGATGGGGATCACACGAAGACCAGAAGGCCGGGATGAGGAGCTCAAATGGAATGGATCATGTCAAAGGCAAAGGATCCAAAACTATGTTATATAGGATGAGCATGACTGGAGCAGTGTACCACTTATTGCTGGAAAGGAATCGACGAGTTTTTCAACAAGAAATAAGAAGCAACAAAGTTGTGTCTAGACAGTTAGTACTAGAAATTCATTGTATAGGCTATAGACAGAGTAGTTTGAGGAAAATTTTGCAAATGTTCAATTTTTATCCTTAGAGGGGTGTTAGAGAGGATGAGTTTGTACTAAGTTTGGGGTCGTTTTTCCAAACTTAGTTTTGCTATACTTGTAAATATTTACGTGGTAATAAAAGTTTAATTACCAAAAAGAAGGATTTGCGCAAAGCAGCTGAATTGTAGGAACAGTGGGAGACTTGAAACGCAATGGCTTTGTCATGGATCATGAACAATGTGTGTGCACAACCCCTAGGTGGTATCGTATATGCATCAGATGCACATCTCGTTTCGGAATATCTACGAGAGAGATTTGACAAGATCAATCGAGTGAGGATTTTTCAGTTGCATCATGAAATTGCAACATTATCACAAGGAACTAGCTCAAGTCTACTACTCGAAATTGAAGGAGCTCTGGCATGAATATGATGTATTAGCCTCATTCTCTAACTGTGGATGCCCAAAATCAAAGGAGAATGTGGAAATGATATACCAACAGCGATTTATGCAGTTCGTAAGTGGCTTGAATGATTCATATGATCAAGCGTGCAGGCAAATCCTGATGAAAACCACTGCACCAAACCTCAATCAAGCATATGCTATGATTGTACAAGATGGGAGTCAACAAGGAGTTGGTGGTAATATTGTGACTGATAAGGCCGATGCTCTAGCTATGCAAGCAGGAATAGGTAGAGGCTTTCGAGGAAGGAATCAATTTATGCAATGTGAGAATTGTCACATGAGGAACCACACCAAAGAAAATTGCTACAAACTCATTGGCTACCCATCTGATTTTGATCAAAGGAAGAAAATTGATGTTGGAACTGAGAGTTATGGTCGAGGAAAAACAGACAACAGGAAAATAGAGTCACTTGTTGATGTGAATCATGCAGATGCAGGCTCATCTTCTCAAGCAACTGAGGGTGGAAAACTTGTGAAATCTGTTGACGTAGGACCTTACTTCACTAATGAACGATATAGCCAAATACTTAGCCTCCTCATTAGTCTAGTGTCTAAGTTTTGTCAGAAATTTGATCAAAAGGAAAAAGATTGGATTCTCGGGGGCAACCCATCATATTGCTTTTAGTTTAGAATTGCTTGAAAAGACCAAAAGCACAGATAGGCTCATCAGAGACAATGTACACTTACATATAGGGGAGAAAGTTGATATTATTCACATTGGTAATGCTGGACTATTTGACAAGGAAGTAATAAAAAATGTACTTTATGTATCTAATTTGAGGTTGATCCTATTATCAGTTTCCAACCTAACCAAGGAACTATCTTACAATGTCGATTTCTTCTCTGACTTCTGTGTATTTCAGGATATTTGGAATGGCAAGCTGAAGGGTTGGTAAAGCAAATAGAGGATTGTATGTGTAACGACCTGGTCGGTCGTTTTGAGAGTTAGCACCCCAATTTCCTAATAACTACTTTTCCCGTGTCTATTTCTGCTTTTGGGACTTGTCGGAACGTTGAGTTGTGAATTTCGGAGAGTTCTTGGACACATAGTCCTTATATGTGAGTTTAAGCTTTAGAAATTAGGTCGTAGTTCAAACTGTGTGAAGACGGATCCGTAATGGAATTCTGCCGACTTCGTTAGCTCCTTTGGGTGATTTCGGGGTTAGGAGCGCGTTCGGAATGTGTTTTCGAGGTCTGTAGTAGATTTAGGATTGAATTGGCGGAAGTTGGAATTTCGGCGATTTCGGCCGATAGGTAAAAATTTTGATATCGGGCTCGGAATGGAATTTCGAGAGTGGTTGTAGGTTTGTAGTGTCATTTTTGACCAGTGCGCAAAATTTGAGGTCATTTGGACTATTTTTTTACGTGTTTCGGCATCGGTTGTGGAATTTGGAAATTTCATAAGTTCTTAGGCTTGATACGTCCATAATTGGTGATTTGGATGCTATGGGATGATTTTTAAGGCTCTACTAAGCTTGAAAGAAGTATTAGTACTGGTTGGTAAGTTTGGTTGGGGTTCCGGGGGCCTCAGGGATGTTTCGGATGCTCAACGGGTTATTTTGGAACTTGGAACCCAACTGAACCATTGCTGGTTCTAGTGTCTCGCACCTGCGGATGGGGAACCACATGTGCGTACACGCAGGTGCAGGGGTTGAGTTTGCAGATGCGTAATTTGGTCAGGGATTGCCAGTGGTCGCAGGTGCGGTCTAGGTTCCGCAGGTGCGGAACCGTAGATGCGGCCAATTGACCGCAGGTGCGGCCCCAAACGTGTTAAGTGAGTTTTCCCAACTGTGATGGATTTTCCGCAGGATCGGTCCAAGAGTCGCAGGTGCGGAATCCTTGGGTTGTTTATACAAAAATCCGAGGGTTTGAAATTCATATATCCTAAAACGATTTAGATCTCGGGTTTTGGCGATTTTCAGTGTGTTTTGAAGAGGAGCTTCATAGGTAACGATTTCTAACCTTAATTCACTTATATATCATTAATCTATAGAAATTTCCTCAATCTAATCAATGAATTTGGGTGAAAAATCATGAAAATGGGATGAAGGTTCCCCAAGTAGAAATCTGAGGATTTAGGGAGATTTTGACGTCGGATTTCGATGATTCTTGTTCAAGTGAGTTCGCGAGTGAATGGGTTTTCGGAATTTGTAATTTTTATCCATTTCCGAGATGTGGGCCTTGGGGAATTTTTGGAAATTTTTCCTAATTTCACGTAGTAGCTTCGAACTTATTAGCTATTTTGATTCCTTAACTGATATTTACATTATGCAATCGAATTGAATAGATTTGGGCGATTCGGAGTCGGATACTCGTGGCAAGAGCGTGGTTTTGAGTTGATTAGCGCGGTCGAGGTAAGTGGCTTGCCTAACTCTTTCTTGGGGACTTCCCCTTAGGTTGTTTTGATACTGTTTTATTAGATGGGCGCCGTGCACGAGAGGTGACGAGTGCGTACACGAGCTATTGTTGCTAAAACTCCACTTTTCCTTTCATGACATAAATCATTTTATCCCTATTTCATTGTTTCATGTACTAATTGTGTAGTTTATCTTAGGAATAAGCATGCCTACCTGCTTTACGTGAGTTTCTCCCTAATTGTTACTATTTGCACCATGTTTAGGTAATTCTATCCGCATTTGCCTGTGATTCTTCCTGAACTGTTTAAATAAATTGTATCCGGTATTCATTTGCATTGCACATTTAAATTGGGACTGCGGACGAGATTTCGGGAGCTTTCCCCTGTACTGCATTGCATATTTAAATTCGGACTACGGACGAGATTCCGGGAGCTTTCCCCCTGTACTGCATTGCATATTTAAATTCGGACTACGGACGAGATTCCGGGAGCTTTCCCCCTGTACTGCATTGCATATTTAAATTGGGACTACGGACGAGATTCCGGGAGGTTTCTCCTTGTACTGCATGGCATATTTATTACTGTGAGATACCTGGCGAGCCGAGGGCTCCCTGTTGCTATTTTCTTTTAATTTATTATTTCTACTGTTTTACCTTAGCTTATTATCTCTCTCTCTGTTCAAATTTTAAACTATTTTTACTATAAACATCCAGTAGAGCCTTAACCTGACATCGTCACTACTTGACTGGGGTTAGGCTTGGCACTTACTGGTTACCAATTTGTGATGTACTCATTCCCTTTCCTGCACATATTTTTCGTGTGCAGATCCAGGTACCAGCACCCAGTTTCGTGGCTAGGAGTCACTTAGCAACTTGAGGAGACCGCGAGGTAATTCTGCCGCGTCCGCAGAATCCCACGAGTCCCCTTCTATTCTAGTATAGGCATAGAGGACTTATGTATTTTTCTACTATTTCATAGTATAGAGATATATTTAGTACAGAGCTTGTTACTGCTGTGACATTCCGGGTTTTGGACAGTGAAACTGTACGAGCCGAGTGGCTATGTTATGTGTCTATCTCCTTCCTTTGTGTCTTATTTACTATATTGCATTTAAATTTTCCGCAAATTTAGTCTTACCTACTCGTAGAGACTAGGTGCCGTCACGAGACCGTCCAGAGGATAATTCGGGTCGTGACAGTATGTGCTCAAAGATGGTAAATTGACTAACAAAATCAAAGAAGGGGTTGAAGGAGACATCAGTTTTTGGCATAAGAATATGAGAGCCCTGCATAATAATACTAGTGGCTTAGCACATAATACATATTTTGTATGCCCATGGGCAAAGTAGACAAGGTTAAAGTTTCCTCTTAGTGACTCTAGAGCTGACTTTCTATTTCACCTTATACACATGGACTTATGGGGGCCTTATAGAATTCCAGGTTTTGATAGAAATGCTATTTTCTTACAATTGTGGATGATCGCTCTAGGTACCTATGGATATATCTTCTACAACTAAAATCTAAGGTCATAGTTGTAATGAAAGAGTTCCTAAACATGAATCAGAACCGGTTTGACGCTTCAGTCAAGCTGATTATATCAGATAATATGACTGAGTTTTTAATACTCAGTGTGCGGAATTGCTAAATAGTCTTGGAATAATGCATCAAAGCAGTTGTACATATACCTCTCAACAAAATGGTATAGTTGAGAGGAAACATAAGCATATTTCGGACACTATTAGAGCATTAAAGTTTCAAGGATCAATACATATCAAGTATTGGGATATTTATGTGAAAAATGAAGTATACTTGATTAACGGAATGTCTTCTAGTGTTCTAGGGGGCAAGAGGCCTTTTGAGATATTGCACCACAAGAAGGTATCACTGATGCATTTGAGAGTACTGGGATGTTTGTGCTTTGCAACAGTCTTGTCCAAGGAAGACATGTTTGCAGAAAGGGCAAGAATGCCTGTTTTTATGGGGTATTCAGATACACAAAAGGGGTATATACTCCTAGACCTGAAAACAAAATAATTCTTCACGTGCAGAGATGTAATATTCAGAGATTCAATGTTTCCTTTTGCTCATGGAAATAGTGGTACTTGGGCACAGGTTGGGGATACTCATCAGGAGGTGAACTCCCAGATGTGTTCTCCCCTACACATTGAGACTATGGAGAGGATAACCACAGCTGAAACTCAAAATATATAAACTGAAGGAGAAGACTCAATCCATCATGGAGAAGTAGTTTAAATTGATTTACAGGCTCATGAGATGCAAGGCACAAGAAGAAACACAAGCTAGACTTGAAACTAAAGTTTCACCTGCAGCTCAAGGAAGTAAATAAGATCAAGGAAGTCCACAGCAAACTACAAATGTATAGCATGTTTTGGAAATGATAATACAAATGGAGAACCACAATGTAGTATAAAGTCCATCAAACAATCCAAGGGGCCTATTTGGATGAAATATTATGTCATCAATAATAAGTCCAATACTTGCAGTTATCCACTCTCTAACCATTTGGCCTATGATAAGACTACTCCTAGCTATCAATAATATCTATCAAAGTTCTCTCAACTAGTGGAGCCACAAACATTCAAGGAAGCAATATAGGATAATTGATGGGCGGAAGCAATAAAACAGGAGGTCAAAGATTTGGAAAATAATAAAACATATAGCATAGTTGACGTACCAAAAGTAAAGAATACAGTGGGCTCAAAATGGGTGCATAAAATCAAGTACAAATCAAATGCTGAAGTTGAGAGATTCAAGGCCAGGTTAATTGCTAAAGGATATAGACAAAGAGAGGGGCTGGACAACCATGACACCTTCTCACCGGTGGACAAAATGGCCACTGTAAGATCTGTGATAGCATTAGAAGCTTCAAGGGGCTAAAATTTATTTCAAATGGACGTGTACAATGCCTTTCTACAAGGTGACTTATTTTAGGAAGTATACATGGAGTTACCAGAAGGTTTCAAAAGATGTTGAAGTCTTTATATGGGCTCAAACTAACAGAGGCATTACAGAGTGCAGGCTTTATTCAGAGCCATCATGATTATTCATTATTTTCATTAAGGAAACATGATAACCTTGTGATTGTATTAGTATATGTAGATGATATTTTAATCATAGGAAATAGTGCAGGGTTAGTTGAACATGCCAAAGCTATTCTGCATCAACAATTCAGAGTCAAGTACTTAGGAGAACTTAATATTTCTTAAGCATTAAAGTGTTGAGATCCAAGGTTCTAATTCTACTAAATCAAAGAAAGTACATACTGGAGTTAATCGTAGAGTTTGGGCTAAGTGGAGATAAGCCAACCTCTACACCTCTGGAGGCAAATGACTAACTAACAACGACTAAATATGACCAAGCAAATGGTGTTAGAGGTGTTGAGTTACTAGAAGACATTAGCTCATATCAGTTATTAGTGGGAAAGATTTTATATGTCACTATTACTAGACTTGATATCAACTATGCAATGCAAACATTAAGCCAATTTATGCAAAGGCCTAAGAAGTCTCACCAGGAATCACCAATGCGAGTTGTAAGATACTTGAAAGGTGCACCTGGGCAAGGAATTTTGATGAGCTCTGGAAATGCAGAAAGACTAACATGCTGGTGTGATTCATATTGGGCTGCATGTCCCAATACTAGGAGGTCTATCACTAACTATGTTGTAAAGTTTAGAGACAACATGGTGTCATGGAAATCAAAGAAGCAGCAAACTATGTTCAGAAGTTCAATTGAGGCTTAGTATAGGAGTATGGCTGCAACACCATCAGAAATAACATGGGTATTATGGTTGTATAATGAGTTGGGAGTTTAGGTTACTTCACCAGTGACAATATATAGTGACAATAAATCAGCCATACTGATTGTAGAGAATCCCATCCTACATGAGAAAATAAAGCAATAGAGATTGATTAACACTTCATTGGAGACAAGATAAAGGAAGGAGTAGTCAAGGCAGTTCATATGAACACAATGGATCAACAAAAAGACTTACAAACAAATGGGCTAGGGACTGCACAACACATGCATCTACTTGGCAAGCTTGGTGTGCTTAATTTTTTGCACACTCCAGCTTGAGGGAGCATGTTCAAATAGAGCATGTGCAGCTCACATGTATTAGTTGGTTAGGAAAGTTAGTTACAGTTATTAGGTGGTTAATTATAGTTGTTAGTGAGTTGTGTTAGTTGGATAAGTTAATTAGTGTTAGTTAGTAGTTAGTATATAAGTACAGTGTTAACTATTGAATGAACAAAATCATTTGCAAATACTCTACTTCTCTCTCTCTCTTCTAACTCCATTGACGAGCAAGGCGAAAGCTCCAATGCATCAAGATGTACTGATGGGACATAAGCTTCAACATTCCAGGCATTTGTCTAGGCGTAAGTCCCAACATTTTAGGTGTTTATTGGAGACATACGCTTCGATACCTTTGCAAATTTGAGCCAAAATTTGTTAAATATCTAAAAGTGAACATGCAGTTTTTTTATGGTCAATAAATGAAGCTTATATTATATTGAATATGAGTACTAGTACAAGGAGCATGTTGCTTTATTGGCATTTGGTCACAAAAAGAAGTAGCAATAGGACCATATGGATGCCCCTATGAGACATTAGGCTATTACATCCATTAATATAGTCACCTAGACAAAAGAAGTTCGAGCTAATGTTTCAAGCACTTTTATTTTCTATAAGTAGACAGTTCATGTTTGGTCACAATCAAATCATTTGACAAAAAGTTGGTGGTTGGAGAAGAATAGTGGCTATCTCGCTCATTTCCAGTGTTGCTCCATATTGTGCCAGCTTATCTACAACTTTATTTTGCTCCCTTTATACATGAATAATACATGGGCAACCCAGTTGATGAAGTACGTACCTACATTCAAAGAGTATAGGTGAGTAGAGCGTGTTATGGTTGTGCATCATAGATATTATCTCTGTCGAATCCACATTGATTTCTACTGGTGTTAAATGATATCGCCAAGCAATTTGCAATCCTTTTAGTAGAGCACATAGTTCCATGTAGGTGGAGTCTCCTGTTGGTCGATTGCCACTGTATTCGAGTATCTAGCTACCTGAGTCAAATTATTAAGCCAAAACTCATAGACAAATAATTGAAAACCATTGTTGAATTCTCTGCAGAAGAAAAAGGAACAGAAATGAGACAAGAGAAACATAATAGATGAAGAAAAAAGGGAGGGAGAGAGAGATGTGTGTGTACCAGGCATGAGGCTAGGTTTCGAATTAAAGCCCTAGTATTAAGGAATCCATATTTATCACTAATTTATATATGATTAGTGAATTTTTTACTAATATGTAATTGAGATATCTGGTGGTAGCAAATAAGTTTAGTATTTAGTATGACTAGGTAAAAATCTCTTTTTTCTTTTGCATTTGTAATTTTGAATAAAATTTAACGGTTCAAGCCCAATTGCCAATGTTTTGTATAGTTATGACACTAGGCAACCACTTTTAGCACTAATATTTTATATTCAGTTTTTAAAACCAACTAAATTTTAGTCAATTTCGGCAAACGTCATATAGCTCCTGTTGTTATTGTTGTTGCTTCTTCTCATTCTTATTCAACCTTCAGTACTGAAGTTTAATTGACATAACCTAACTTCATATCCGGCGATCTAAATTTTTGAACTGCCAAAACCGAACTTCATACTCAATGCTCTCTAAAAGCCTAAATTAGATCTTGTACATTTGAATTGCATTCAAAATTCAAAATTAAGGTTTTCACACTCGACAGTATAAAGTTTGAAACTTCAAACCTATGATTGAAACTATGAACTTCGGATATTATATAAATAAGGGTCCTAAAATGGCTATTTGTGCACTACCCTATGTATTGTCCACTTTAACCCAACCTCTGGGCCCTTGGGAAGAACTTCAATTTTAGCATGTGGTGACTTTGCTTGCTCCATCAGAAATATTTTAAACTTTTGACCTTAAAGTTCTGCCCATGGGGCAAGCGGGGGTCAAAGTTTAAAGAGCACCCCAAAAAGTATTATATTTTTGTAATTGTTTTTTCCTTGGGGTTTAACCCAAAAACCATATCTAAAATTGAATCCCTGAATATATGGCCTCCTAACTTTTCCTTTTCATTCCGATGTAGGATTTCTTAGGCAAGTTTCATTGCGAATATCATTTCAAGTTCAACCATTTGCGGCTCATAAGCTATTCCACCACCCTTCTTTGGAGACTCAATGTCATCCTTAGGAATTTGTCCGACCATCATACTAGAGGAGGTGTCTGGAGATTATATACATCACTTAGTTTGAAACGGTCAAGACCTAATTGCCTCACGTTGTATTCCTCTTAGTTGCTTTAACCAAAAAGGCGTCTCTCCAGTTGAATTTCTAAATTCACCCTTTTCTAGACCACTTTATCATCATGTTTTATGTGAGATTTGCGTAAGACAGATTCATAGCATGCGCACCCCTTAATTTTAATTTCAATTTCTGGTGATCCTTTGTGATGTTACATATAGGAATCTTCTAGTATTAGAAAATCACTACGAGAAATTATGTAGTAAAATTGTCCAAGTTAAATGGAGGGAATATCTATTGGAAAAAATAATTAAGCTAATTTGATGTTTTAACTCCAATACCACACAAGAGGGGGAGTGATTTGTGTGGTGTCCAATATTTTGCGTGCACTGATTATAGAAGGATCTGGTTCTTCTAAGTGTTCCTTAACCTATTGTTGCTGAAATAGTAACTACGGGAAGTAAAGAACACAATTATTTCTACGTGGAAAACATCCGGCTCAAAAGGTCAAAAACTAAGACCTACTACTCAGTAGGATTTTTCCCAACACTTCATTAATCACTGAGCCAAAACATCATTTACAAAACACTTTATAAACCTAAGAACTAACTCTAATCCCATTGTGTAAATCAACCTCTAATTGTTGCGACAACTTCAAGTTAACTCTAACTTGAATACTCAGACTACCTATTACAATTGCCTCTAGATAAAGCTGAAAGGTACAATTTTAAAACCACCTACTAAGATTGAACTACAATAAAAGACAAACACTTGGAACTGGTTCCTCTATTTTTTTCAAGTAACTTCAGGTTCGCACACTATGAATCACACAAGAATTGCTTGCAAAATGCCTTGCTATTTTGGTCTCAACCAATGTTTAACGTTTGCTTTTGTGCGTGCTTGTAGAATGAGAACATCCTGCAACATATAAAGTTAGTAGATCAAGAAACAATTATAATTCTAATGTTACTCTTCCTTGGTGGAAGAGTTCTAGTTGTCCTCAACGTTTAACTCCTCATTTATCTTGGATAATGTTCTCTTTTAGTAAGAAGTTCTTTTCCTTATCAATTATGAAACCTTTTTGATTAGGAGATGATGAGTGGCAATTTTACCACTAATTTTAGCCTCTTTTCAGTAGATTTTGTGCTGCTCAATGGGTATTTGAGGTTACTATCAGTGTATAATTGCTCTATTTGCAGGAAAATGATGCCAGGAAGTGGTTAAGGTCAAATTGGAGTGAAATTGAGAAAAAATAGAGTAAAGAAGAGAAAAGAGGGGAGCAATGGCCAAATGCGATCGCATATGCAACATGCGGATCGCATTTCGAGCCCAGAGATCGCATACCGCAACAGAAAGTTGAGTCAAGTTTAATGAGTGAAATGCGGTCGAATATGCGATCGCATATCTCAAATGCGGTTCGCATTTGAGTCGCATCACCATCTGATGCCTGAAGCTAAATTGTAAATGCGACGCACGAATGCGATCGCATATCACTAATGCGGACCGCATATCTCAAATGCGACGACCCTCTGAGACCTAGGGTTTTGATGTGCGACGGAAAGAGTGAAGATGCGAATCGCATCCATGATATGCGATCGCATATCAGCCCGACGGGGGTGTTTTTGTCCACTTTTCATTCGAATTTTTGGCCCTCTATAAAAAGCATACCTTGGCAACATCTTAGGCATCGATTTTTGGCATATCTTTAGACATATTTTGAGCTTTGTAAATATATTTTGAGTAGAGGATAACAAGTATTAATTTGTGGGTTTGC
>MDKH01182551.1:0-27235 GCA_005239495.1 Nicotiana undulata | reverse complement strand
ACTCATTGATTCACAAAAATACAAAGAAAAACATGAATATTCAATGATTTTGAAAGCCCACTTCACTATCATATGATTTTGAAAACCCTTATTGTCACAAGCGAAAATTTTGCCCAAAATTTACTGTAAGACGAAGAGATAGAACGGTTGAAGTTTAATTTGAAAATTGGAAACTTCGTTTAGTTTGAGTATGGAGGAAAGTTCGCCCAGAATTGCATGAAATAGATATGAAACAGGGGAAACGTTAAAAGCGATGGAAACGTTAAAAGCGATGGAACGGAAATAAGCTTGCAAAATGGGCCGGGTAAATAATTTGGGTCAAATGGGTAGGAAAAGTAATTAATTTGGGGCTGGATATTAAAGAGTAATTAATTTGGGTTTAATGGGTATTAAGTGAGATTTTCACTTTTTAAATGCCCTCCAAAAATTGTAGATCAAGCAATGTTAAATCATAGAATGGGCTGGGCTAGCCCAATGGGTCATGCCCATATTGACGGCTCTATTAAAAAGATCTTTTCGTCTCTCTTTTTAAATAAAAATTTCAACTTGGGCCAGCCCATATTGACACTCTATTAAAAAGCTCTTTTGTCTCTCTTTTTAAAAAAAAAATTCGACTGATTATAGTCGAGTATGAAAAAACAAATGTCAAGTCACTATACTTAGATAAATTTACGTAAGACTTAAAGAGTATTAGTTAGTCATTGTTACGTAATGCACTTATTGATGTAAAGTGGTGGATGTACATAGAAGGTTATGGGTATAGTAAATTTGCATAGACAATTACTAAAATAGTTAGATAAATATAGAGTGAGCCCTCATAACTAAATTCTCTTTTCCTCTTCTTTCGGATTTTTTATCATCGAATACCCATCACTTTAAAATTCTAGATCCGCCACATCATGTGGTGCAAATAATTAAGCATTTTCCTTTAGTATGTAATTAGTCATTGATAAAGTGAATGAAAAACCTAACATGAAAAGCTGTATTAAGGCATTAACAAATGCCAAATAATCAATGTAATTTTCTACAATATAGAATTAATGCATAAAAAGAGAAAAGATTCTAGATAATAAAGCAGACTTGCCTGCGTCAGCTGAAGTTATAAACTAAAAACATCCTATATTTTTATTTAAATACTCGCGTATTGATGGTTAAAGTTATTTACGTACAAATTTGTACATAAATAAGTTAAGACTTACACCTTATTTGGATGGTTGTTATCCGTTGTATCCGACCGTGTCATTATTATAATTACAACATTTATTTTGATGGTTTAATTTAAAATTCATTGAATTATATTATTAAATTCATTGTTACGTAACAACTAAAAGAACCATTTACGTAACTGTCAATTTGGTGTGGTCAGATCGTTGCGCATTGTTCTTTTCAATTATACCATTATTTATTACTTATTAATCCCAGTTTACCCTTTCCCTAATTTAATTATTTAACTCCAAATCCATTCTCGACCTACTGTCTTCGTTCATCTCTCGTAAACGTTCGGTTAGTTCTGCTGCGTTCTGCTGCTTCTCATTTTGTTTCTTGTATCGTTCTATTGTACTTTTTTTATTGCGAATAATTATTAACCTTTTTTCTTTAATTAGGTTTCTGATATTATTTTCATGGATTGAATAATTCTATATAAATACAAGATAGAACTGGTGATCAGTGGCGGAGGCAGGATTATCGCTAAGGAGTTCGAAAAAGAAAAAAGTTAGAAATATTGGAGCTAGTGAGAACAGAACCAATGACCTTACAAAGGTTTTGAACCCCCTTCATCACTGTTTACCTCGAAATACGAATAACAATTAAACTTATAATGTGGTTATAAGGATATGTGATTTGATTCAATGCTAATTGGTAAATGACTAAATAATTAAACGACTTAAATGGATCAAACCAGTATAGTTGTAAGTTATCGACCTCGATCTGGATTGGACTCGAGAACAAGTGCCAAGAATAGTAAGAACAACAGTAACAATACGAACAGTATGACTGTAAAGGGTTAAAAGCGAATAAAAGAGTGTTTGTATTTCTCAGTAGCAGTGTAAGCAAGAACTTGTGTATGATGATAATTGCGATAATGATAATGTGTTTACAAATGATTAGGGTTCCTCTTTATATAGTAGAGGAATCCTTAATAAGGTATGACTCTAATTTCGGAAGTAGAATACATGATTAACCGTTAATAACTCTACTCATTTCGAGATTCTCGCCGGGATTGATGGTCGATTGCGGATATCTCGTGATTCTGTTACTGTGGTGTCGATATAGCCTGATCTTGATCCCTTGGTCTTAGTATTCTCTGAGCACGAACTTGCTTTGATACCAGCTTAAAATCGAGACGTACCCTCGAACCCACAGAATTGGGTATCCTCGATTTTTACCGTATACAGATAGTCCCCGCGTTTCTTAGAATGAAAAGATAAGAAACGATTTGAGCCCCGATTTTTCTATACCTCGACCATGACATCATCCTCATGACGTAAGCGACAGATGTGACCTAAACGTGTCGTTGGTTCGGTTTCCAAAAAACCATCAATGCATGTAAGTCGTCGGTCGGCCACTAGTGGCACCAAACTGTCGTTTTAAACATATAAATACCAACTCCTTAATAGATTCAAACTTTACTTTGCTTTGATCGCAGACCCTTGAGTTCACAATCCTTCTTGTTCCTCTCATCGCCGCTTATCAAACCACCGTTGTCCCGGCCAGAGCCGCCAGTTCTATATCTTCTTTTTACTCACAACTCATATATAAATGGCGAATACCTCTAAAATAGTACCACAAAAGGAGAAGGCTCCACCTTCTTCCTCCCGGCCGGTCGGCTGGCGATAAAACGTAGGTAAAACCGGTCGTCCATGAATACGTACCTGGCCTCTGTGTCCTTAAAACTGATTTTAAGGTTGATAACCCTTCATTGGTGCCAGGCCGATGCGAACATATGTCGGTGTACATGTGTTCGATTACCAAGGGCCATCTCGAGGCCATGAGAAAGGACTGCAGATGAGAGCATCACCACACATGTGAAGGGGTTCTTGAGTGTGTACACTTACCCTTTTACATTAGGTCCTATCTTCGACTTCTTCAAGAGGTACGAGGTCACTCTCGGTCAGCTCCACCCCTCACTTTGGCGCATAGTGATCATGATGCGTTTCTACTCCAACGAGGCCGGGGGGTTGGAGTTCACATTGGACCACCTCATGCGGTTATACAGACCTCGACTATATCGAGGGTTAATCAGACTTAACTGCCGAGCAAACAAAGCCATATTCTTGAATATCGACGAGGATAAAGATCGGGGCTAGATGAGACGATTCATACAAGTGAGGACCTGTGACATAATACCAAAAGAAAAGATATCGTTTCTCGGTGAGTGGAGAGCCAAACGTGAGTACCTTTTGTTCTTTTGGTTATGTGTCTCTGTTGATTTTGTCTAACAATTTTCTTCGACTATACAGTCGACCCTTGGTTGCCCGAGGCGGTGCCTTATTTTGAAGACTGGATCCATAGGCTTGCCTCCACCTCGACTCGTGTTGAACGAGTGTGGAGAAATTTGGCTAAAGGCAAGTGGGAGGCCAAAAACCACGGTAAGGTCCCTTCTTACGTATTCTAAAATAACTATCCCATTTTCTCCATTATTAATCTTCGGTTTATGTAGGTTTTACCAAAGATTCCATCATGAGGCCTTCGAGCAAAGGTGGCGAAGCCGAGTCCCTAGCTCCGGGGCCAAAAAAGGACAAGAAAAGGAAGAATACCCCTCAACCTGAGGTCTCCAAACCCAAGCCTCGAAGGGTGAGGAGAAAAATAGTCGGACTCTCTCCGAGTGCGGTCCAAACGTTGAGGGACCAGGATGAGGAGGAGGAGTAGGAGAAGGCTCATCGGCATTGATAGCTCGCCCTAGAAAGGCTATCGAGGTTGTTTCACATTCGGAGCTGCCTCCTGATACAACCGAGCCTCACATTGAGAAGGTTTCGAAGAAAAGTTCGAGGTGGAACCCCAAATCTCCCGAGGTCGAGACAAGTTTCCCGATCATCAACTTCTACACCGGGTGGGTCCGGTTCCGATACCAGGAGGATCGGACAGAACGCTCCGAGCAATTCGCTCGGGGACATGACAATCGGTCAAATGCCTCCAATGTCGGTCTTCTTCGAAGAGTCAATACTGGATGCCTAAAGGATGAAGACCCTCGAGATCGGCGGAGGCTCCAGTGATGGCGATACATTTCAGGATTTCTTCATGGGGGTCGATTATATTACTGACCTTTCGATCCTCATGGCGGAAGCTCAGCGTCTTTTCTCCAGGGTAAGTGCTTGTTGTTTTTTTTGTCATTCTTCTTCATCTATTTTCGAAGGTTATTCTTTCTAACTTGTGTTCTTCTCCCTTGTATAGGCTTCTGCCAAAAATCCGAGCCGACCTCAATCAATGTGAAGCCAAACTCTGAAGGGTCTCGGAAGAGAATAATCCTTTGAAGATCCGTTGCGGCCAAAAGGATGAGGCCATAAAATATCTCCAAACGGACTTGGCCAAGGCTCATGAGGAGGAGGCCGAGTTGGATAAGAAGGTAACCGCCTTATTGATACGGTACGGGGTTGACTCCACTGTGGAAGCTAACCCTTCGAAATCTCAGTTTCAACACAAGGTGGAGAAGATCGGTCTTCTTAGGGCGGAGGTCGACCAGGTTAAGACCGACTGCGATATGTGGAAAGCTAGGATGGACCGCCTTGCTGTTGAAAAGAAAGCAGCTTTGGCCAAGTTATCTTTGGCAGAGGCCCAGCTCCAAGACCTCAGAGAAAAAGGTTTATCTCAGGAAAAAGGGTCGAAGAGCTCGAAGCCAGGCTTGGCGAGGCCAAGGCTGAAATGAAAGACTAAGACCAAGGCGGATAAATTCATAGTGCAATACCAGGCTGATGTCGTAGTTGTTCAGGACCAACTGAGGGAGGTTTCCAATCGGTAGCAATGGCGTAGCAACTTGGCTAAGTGCCAATCTCGGAGGGAAACCCTCGAGGAAATTCATTCTCGAGGTGTTGACCTTTCCGAAGAGATTGCTCGGGAAAAAGAGCTCGAGGCCGAAGCCAGGCAGCTCGTCTCTTTCGATGACGATAATGATGATGGTGATGGGTCTGGTAGCGGAGAAGATGGCGGTGAGAATGCCAAAGAAGATGCCTCCGAAGAAGCTGCTCGGGAGGATGTTGGTATCGAGGGGACTAGCCCCGATCATAACTAGGTTGTAACTTTTTTTAAGGCCCAGGTTGGCCCCTTTGTACATATTTTTCGATATAATGAAAATATTTCTCTGATGTCTTCATAAGTTTTTCTTCACGCCTTTGCATGTTTAACTGCCTTCGTTGAAAAGTTCTTATTATTTTAGTTCAACTCGAGATCAAAATAAACCCTTAGGGTTTTTTTTTTCGGGGGCAAGTCCCCGAGTTGTGAAGACGATTCCCTGAGCCCGAAACTCGTTTAAGAACTCGGCTTGTTTCGAACTGGCAGATGAACTACCAAACAACCAAGTTTGAGTAGTTTTATAGGATAGGGTAGACCCTTAGGTTTTTGTCAATTTTTGTTAAGTTTTCGAGCTCACCGATATACCTTTCATGTGAATCTATGGTCTGTAGTTAATAGTTTGCTTAAGCTCGTTATAACTGAACCCTTGGGTTCGAATTGAGTGAGAGTAAAGTCTCGAACTCTAATTGTATCAACATTTCGGCTTATTAGATCGGCCCTTAGGCTCTTTTGTATTGGCTCTTAGGCTCTTATAGGTCGACCATTAGGCTCTTTAAGCTGGGCCAATTCGGCCTCTAAAAATGGCTATAATATTTCCCTCTTTTCGGCTAAAAGCCTTAGTGAGAATTTCTTTATGCCTTAGCATGTGTTTTTTGTACCCATTAGGTTTTTTAAGGGTTCAGAGATCGGAACCCAATTTTTCCTTAACTTGTTTGTGTTAAGACAATTTAATACCTCTTGAGGCTTTTTCGAAGGCTGATATTATCGAAGCCTTTAATTTATTTGAGGGTTGGCTTTATCGAAGCCCTTTTTTATTTGTTTTGCCGAGGTATCCTTATTGAACCAGCTTTTTGAAGTATTTGAAGGCCTTTAGTTTATGGCGAAAGTCGGTCATCTCCAAGCCGAATTATTTCGGCCGTAGCCTTTTTATATGACCGTAGTCTTTAATATGGTTGTAGCCTTCGGGTATGTCTCTTGGACTCATTTCCCGATAACATTTTGAACTTATTCGAAATGTTAGTCCCTGAGTGTGATGGCCTTGACCTGCTTATCGGGGAGTGCCTCTTTGAGGTCTTATGGTTTCGAACTTAGACAGCTCGAGTTGGTAGTCCCCGAGCGTTCGAGGTACGCTTGCACTTGGCCCTTGAGCCTTTTTTCACAAGTGTTAGTTTTGCACAATATATCATAAGTGCACGACTCATAAAAATAGAAATTCTACTTCAAACACGAGATGTTTGAGAAAAAAGAGAGTGCTTCTTTGCATTATTCATACATGCATACATGCTTTGTTGTCGGTACTCGTCTAATCTATATGGAGACAGTCCATTCAACCGTTTGGCCCATTACACAATTCTTCCTATCGAGACCCTTTTACATAACATCTGAGGGTGATGCCCCCTAGTATTCGAGGTTGATTGCAAAGAAGCCTTGGATATTTTTGAATTATCCCCAGGTAGCACATAGTTATTGCCTCGTTAAAAACCTTGTCAGGAAAACCCATTTGGGATAAAAATTGGTCTAAGGGAAAAAGAGTGCAACACGTAATATAGAACCTGAGGTCTCGATTTCTTGGATCGGGTACCTGCAACAAGTTAGTTTCGAATATTTAAGTAAATGAAAAAGGAGAAATCCATACCTTCGCAATAATATCACTTGACAAGTGATATGTTCCAATTATTCGACAATGGCTCGCCGTCCATTATTCCAAGCTTGTATGATCCCTTCCCGGCTATGTCGAGGATTTGATAGGGTCCTTCCCAGTTAGGATCGGGTTTCCCTTCATTAGGGTCTCGAGTATTGATGGTGACTTTCCTTAAGACCAAGTGCCCGACTTTGAAGTGTCGAAGATTGGTTCTTCTGTTGTAATATCTCTCGATTCGTTGTTTTTAGGCGGCCATTCGAATGTGTGTCGCTTCTCGTCTTTAGTCTAACAATTTGAGGATGGTATCCATTGCCTCGTAGTTTGATTCTTCCGTTGCATGTCGAAACCTGGAGCTGGGCTCTCCGACTTCGACATGTATTAAGGCTTCAGAGCCATAACCAAAGAAAATGGGGTTGCTCTGGTACTGGACTTCGATGTCGTCCCATATGCCCACAGAACCTCGGGCAATTTTTCTCTCCTCTTCCCTTTGGCTTCGTTTAGCCTTTTCTTCTAATTTTGGATGATTGTTTTATTTGTTGATTCGGCATGTCTGTTTCCACTAGGGTGGTATGGCGTCAAAAGTATCCTCTTTATTTTGTTTTCTTCGAGGAATTTTGTCACCTTACTGACGATGAATTGTTTGCCATTATCACACACTATCTCTGCAGGTCCCAAATCGACATGCAATGTGATCCCATATGAAGTCGATCACTTCTTTTCCCTAACTTTTCGAAGGCCTATGCTTCAACCTATTTAGAGAAATAGTTAGTCATAATATAATATGAATCTAGCTTTACCTGGGGCCGGTGGAAGAGGACTGACGATGTCCATTCCCCATTTCATGAATAGCCACATGGATAGGACTGAGTGAAGTTATTCTCCGGGATGGTGAATCATCGGTGCGAACCTTTGACATTTGTCACATTTTCGAACGAACTCCTTAGAGTCTTTCTCCATCATATCCCAATAGTATCCTGCTCTGATGACCTTTCGAACTAGGGACTCGGCGCCAGAATAGTTTCTACAAGTGCCTTCGTGGATTTCTCGCAAAACATAATCGGTATCTCCCGGCCCCAAGCATACGGCCAATGGACCATCGAACGTCCTTCTGTATAATGTTCCATCTTCGTTTAATGTGAACCGAGCTTCTTTAGTTCGTAAGGTCCTTGACTCTTTGGGATCTGATGGTAGCTTCCCGTTTTTCAAGTATTCGATATACTTGTTCCTCCAATCCCAGGTTAAGCTTGGGGAATTAATTTCAGCGTGCCCTTCCTCGATTAAAGATCTTGAGAGTTGGACGAAACAATCCCCGAGCTAATTTCATCTTCGTCGACCGATGATCCCAAGTTGGAAAGTGCATCGGCCTCAGTATTCTATTCTCGAGGTACATGCTGCAGAGTCCATTCTTTGAAACGGTGCAAAGTGACCTGCAATTTGTCTAAGTACCTCTGCATCTTGTCTTCTCGAACTTTGAAGGTGCCTTTTACCTGGTTAACTACCAGTAGGGAGTCACATTTAGCTTCGATGACTTCCGCACCCAAGTTCTTAGCTAGTTCGAGACCTACAATCATGGACTTATACTCGGCCTCGTTGTTAGTCAGTTTGGCAGTTTTAATCGATTGTCTAATAACATTGCCCGTAGATGGTTTCAAAACAATACCAAGCCCGGACCCTTTCACGTTCAAGGCTCCGTCAGTAAAGAGGGTCCATACCCCCGATGAGGTACCGATTTTAGCAAAAGTTCCTTTTTCCACTTCGGGTACGAGGGTCGGCAAAAAGTGTGCCACGAAGTCTGCTAATATATGAGACTTGATGGTCGTTCGGGGCTGATACTCAATATCGTACCCGCCAAGTTCGACGGCCATTTGGACAATCGGCCCGATAGCTTGGGCTTATGCAATATATTTCGAAGGGGATATGTCGTAATGACACATATAGGATGACACTGAAAATATGGCTTTAGTTTTCTAGATGCGCTTATTAGTGCAAGTGATAATTTTTCTAGGTGGGGATATCTGGTTTCAGCATCTCCTAAAGTACGACTTACGTAGTAAAATGGAAACTGCGTACCTTGTTCTTCTCGGACTGGTACTCCACTTACCACTATGTCGGACACCGCCAAGTATAGGTATAGCTTCTCATCTACCTTTGGGGTGTGGAGCAAACGTGCGCTCGATAGGTACCGTTTCAACTCCTCCAATTCTTGCTGACATTCGGAGTCCATGTAAAATCGTTTTTCTTTTTAAGCAAGGAAAATAACATGTGACTCTAATCTGACAACCTCGAAATGAATCGGCCTAGGGAAGTTATCCGTCCAGTTAGCCTCTGAACGGCTTTTACGCTGTCCACGACGGTGATGTCCTCGATAGCCTTGATCTTGTCGGGGTTAATCTCGATCCCCCAATTTGACACCATGAAGCCGAGGAATTTACCCGAGCCGACCCTGAAGGCACACTTTTTGGGGTTAAGCTTCATGTTGTATTTCCTCAAAATTTTGAATGTCTCCTGCAAATGAGTCAAATAGTCCTCTGCGCGTAGGGACTTAACTAACATGTCGTCAATGTAAGCTTCCATTGATTTTCCTATCTTTTCTTCGAACATCTTGTTAACTAGGCGTTTATATGTAGCTCCCACATTTTTTAGCCCAAAGGGCATTACATTAGAGCAGTAAGTATCATACTTAGTGATAAAAGAAGTTTTTTCCTGGTCTTCTGGGTCCATCTAAATTTGGTTGTACCCATAATAGGCGTTGAGAAAAGTAAGTATCTCGTGGCCAACCGTAGCATCGATCTTTCGATCTATGTTCGGCAAAGTAAAGGAGTCTTTTGGACATGCTTTATTCGGGTCCTTATAATCTACACACATTCTAAGTTTATTCCCCTTTTTGGGGACTACGACTACGTTGACTAACTATTCGGGATATTTGAATTCCCGAATGGACCCTATTTTAAGAATTTTAGTTACCTCTTCCTTTATGAAGGCATGCTTCACCTTGGACTAAGGCCTTCTCTTTTGCTTTATCGGTCTGAACTTGGGATTCGGGCTCAACCGGTGAGTCGTAATCTCGGGTGGGATTCCTGTCATGTCTAAATGGGACCACGCAAAGTAATCCATGTTATCAATAAAAAATTAAATGAGTGTTTTCCTGAGTTCGGGGGTTAACCTCGTTCCTAGGTATACCTTGCGTTCTGGTAGATACTCAATGAGTATCACATGTTCCAGCTCTTCGACCGTCGATTTGGTTGCATCCGATTCTTAGGGAACGACGAAAGTTCGAGGAGTGAGAAAATCCTCTTTATCATCTCCGATTACCTTCTTATCTGATTCGCTCGAGGTTGGGGTCGTCGACTGCAAACATCTCCTTTGCAGCGTGTTGTTCCCCATAAACTGTTTTCACCCCATCCACTATTGGGAACTTCATCATTTGGTGAAGGGTCGACGGTATTGCCCTCATGTTATGGATCCATGGCCTTCCGAGAAGTGCATTGTACATCATGTCACCTTCGATGACATGAAATTTTGTGTCCTGGATGGTTTCGGATACGTTCACTGGTATGATTATTTCTCCCTTTGTTGTTTCACTAGCCATGTTAAAGCCGTTTAGGAATCGAAATGCAGGTACAATTTGATCAAGCAGGCCGAGCTGCTCTACGACCCTCGACCTAATTATGTTTGCTGAGCTACCTGGGTCCACAAGAACACGTCTAACTTGAATTTTATTTAACAAAATAGAAATTACCAGGGCGTCGTTGTGCGGCTGAGAGAGGCCTTCTGTCTCCTCGTCATTTAATGTAAGGGTGCCTTCAGACATGTAATCTCGAGTACGTTTTTCCCTTGTAATCTATACTTTAGTGCGTTTGAAGACAGGTCCTTGTGGGACGTCGACCCCACCGACGATCATGTGGATAACATGTTGAGGTTCTTCTTGCTAGTTTTTTCTGTTGGCATCTCTTTCCCTGAAGTGATTTTTGTCTCTGTGACTAAGGAATTCTCAAAGGTGACCTTCATTAAACAATCGGGCTACCTCCTCTCTTAACTTTCTGCATTCTTCGGTTCTATGGCCATGCGTGCCATGGTATTTGCACATCAAGTTTGCGTTCCTTTGAGAAGAGTCGGTTTGTATAGGTCTGGGCCACCTAGTGTCTTTAATCATTCTGATGGCCGATACGATACCCGAGGCATCGACACTAAATTTGTACTCTGATAATCAAGGTGCTTCTGCGGGATCTACATATTTGTCGAATCTAGTTTTGCTCATGAGTCCCCGAGAATTCTGTCCTCGGTCACCCCTTTGATCGTTACGGGAGGAATTACGTCCTGCATGGTTATTCCTTCTATCTGAAACATATGGATGATACCGATCTTTATTCGGATTCGATTCTCTGTGAACATCCCTTTGGTTCTTAACTGTCGATCGGTTAGGATGCACTGAACCTGAAGGGGATCCCAGTTGGTCATCCTCGACTCTAATCATCGATTGATATCGGTTGTGAACATCTGCCCAAGTCACAGCCGGGTATTTTGTCAAATTTTTCTTCAGTTGGCATGATGGGGTCGAACTCCGCTCGTTTAATCCCTGGGTGAAAGCCTGAACAGCCCAGTCGTCGGTAACCGGTGGCAAATCCACACGTTCCATTTGGAATTGAGATACAAACTCTCGTAGCATCTTGTTTTTCCTCTGCTTCACCTTGAAGCGGTCTGATTTTCTCGTTGCGACCTTTATAGCTCCAGTGTGTGCCTTCACAAATGAATCTGCCAACATGGCGAACGAATCGATAGAGCTTGGCGGTAAGTTGTGATACCAAATTATATCTCATTTAGACAGGGTCTCCTCGAACTTCTTCAGCAATACTGACTCGATTTCATTGTCTTCCAAATCATTTCCTTTAATAGCACATGTATAGGAGGTATCGTGCTCATTGGGGTCCGACGTCCCATTGTACTTTGGTATATCGGGCATCCTGAACTTCTTTGGTATGGGCTTTGGAGCCGCACTTGGAGAGAATGGTTTTTGCACAAACGTTTTGGAGCCCATTCCCTTCAGGATCGGTGGTGCCCCCGGAATCTGATCAACTCGAGAGTTATAGGTTTCTACCTTCTTGTCGTTGGCCTCGATTTTCTTTTCTCCCGATTCTATTCTTTTAGTAATCTCCTCGAGCATTCTCATTATAGCTAGGCCATCTGTCGAAGTATTATCTCCTGATCTTTCAGGCACTAGCTTAGTACGGCGAGTAGCCTCTTGTTTGACCCTATTCGGAGCCACGTGCTGATTTTGCAACTGGGCAATGACGTTCTATTGGGCTTGTAGCATCTCAAATATAACTTGGAGACTAACACCTTCGTCTCATCTGCCCTGAGTACCTCGACCGTTAGTTCGACCCTCTCTGCGCACGCTTCCATCGGGGTCCCCGCCTAAATCCGTATTTAAAGCAATATGCGAACCGACATCGACCGGGTTCACGGGCGGTGCTCCTCCGAGGTCAGCTTGTGGCACCTCGATTCCTAGAGCTGTAATATTCTCGTTCTCTCTGTGGAGTCTTAGATCGTTGTCACCATGAGCAACTGTGTTTTGTGAGTTTGACATGATTTATCCTGAAAACAATATTCTTGAAAGAAACAAGCGTAAAATAACGTGTTATATCATAATTAACACTAAACAATCACTATTATCCTTAGTCCCACGGTGGGCGCCAAACTGTTTACCTCGAAATACGAGTAACAATTAAACTTATAATGTGGTTATAAGGATATGTGATCGGATTCAATGCTAATTAGTAAATGACTAAATAAATAAACGAATTAAACGACTTAAATGGATCAAACCAGTATAATTGCAAGTTATCGACCTCGATCTGGATTGGACTCGAGAACAAGTGCCAAGAACAGTAAGAACAACAATAACAATACGAACAGTATGAATGTAAAAGGTTAAAAGCGAATAAAAGAGTGTTTGTATTTCTCAATAACAATGTAAGCAAGAACTTGTGTATGATGATAATTGCGATAATGATAATGTGTTTCAAATGAATAGTGTTCCTCTTTATATAGTAGAGGAATCCTAAATAAGGTATGACTCTAATTTCGGAAGTAGAATACATGATTAACCGTTAATAACTATACTGATTACGGGATTCTCGCCGGAATTGATGGTCGATTGCGGATATCTCGTGATTCAGTTAATGTGGTGTCGATCTAGCCTGATCTCGATCCCTTAGTCTTCATATTCTCTGAGCCCAAACTTGCTTCGATACTAGCTTAAAATCGAGACGTACCCTCGAACCCACAGAATCGGGTATCCTCGATTTTTACCATATACAACCACTAAGCTATGTTTTTGGGCTATATTAAGGGGATTCAAAACATAATATATGGAGGTGAAAAACAAATTTTACATTTTATATACAGTGTCATTTTTCGGCGAAGGGAACTTGGGTGAACACCCTTCCGCCCCCTAAATCTGCCCGTGCTGGCGATAAATTAGTCGAAAGCAGTTGTCTTAAAAACCACATTTATGAATTATTGTTGATAAAATCTAAACTTTACTGCAATTAAGAATATTTAGTAAATTTATCAGTTACAATACAATACCATGAAGTCAAATCAAATAATAAAATATTATTAAACAATATCAAACAATATAATCTGTTCAACCATTGTATCCACAAAATAATACAATACGATATAATACATTATAAAACGACGGGTAACAAGCATATCCAAACAAGACATTAAGAGCATACACCAAGTACATGCTAGTCTTTTGGAGAGCCTCCTCGCGACACTAAAGATACATAGGATTTGCACCAGGTATCCATTTGATTATTTTTTGTTCCAAACGTCATTTGTCTAAAAAAGGTTTATAAAAAAATGTGCTGTGCCACTTCACTAAAAGATAATTAAGCCCATCAGAAGTTTACATTTCCGGCTATTACAACCATTTGGTTACGTGGTGATGGAATTGCGATTTTTATGTGACAAAATAAAGTTATGTGATTTTGATTTAAAAAAAAGATATAATTACGTGATTATTTGTGAAATTTAACCTAAGATAATATATCCTTCTTTTCTACTTAGTTTCACTAAGTACGACTCTAGTTTCTCGTTCAACAAAAGAATACTCATAAAACAATAGGAAACGGAAACAAATACAGAAATAAACAAACAACAGAAATCTTCTATAGTGAAAACAAATTTAATTTCAATTAAAATGACAGAACAACAACAAATTAAATACATGAAGTTGAATCAAAACGACAATTACAAACAAGTGGTTTTAAACACTGGCTGCCGCAATTTCATAATACAGCTAACTTAAGATTCTTGGCCGAAACTCGTTAAATCCTACCACATCCATATACCATCAATCCAACCAACATCAACCTTACAACCATTGACCCAAAACAACCGACTGTCGTCGGAGCAGCAGACTTTTCCGAAGAATGCACGGCGGCGATGGCTGCCGGTGGAGGAGGTGGAAAAGGGTGAACTACAACAGAAACCTTCATACCATCAGAGCAGCCGCCAATGCCACAAATGAAGTAATACCTCTTGGAATTGTTCAGCAGAATGAAATCTTTTCCACTGCTCCAATTTCCAAATGCACCCTCTATTATGCAGTTATTATATCCATTTTTATTCACTTCAAACACATTATGTTGTGTCTTTTTATACCTAAATGCTGCCAAAAAATATGGAATAGACAAGTTAGAGAACGGGTTGGATTGACTTATTTTAAGTATTTATTTGCTACTTATTTTTAAGCATAAAAAGTACAAAAATAAGTCAAATGTTGGGTATTACCAAATCATGGCGTTTGACTTTTAGCTTAAAAATTACTTTTTAAAAACCAATCCAAACCCTGATAATATTATTATTACAACATCAGGTAAGTACGCGCAATAAAACCTGGAAAATAATGTAAAGAACCTGCTATGAAAGACCCTACTTTAACTAAATTGCATTGGAAAAATTATTTTGAAGTTCAAAAAAAATTACATAGTTTCACCTAGCTAAATTAATCAATCTTCTCCTCTTTTATATTCTTCATTAATTTTTAGTAACAACTATATATTCTATTCTCTCCATTTCATATTCAATGATATACGTTTCTTATAAGTCAGTTTTAAAAAGAATGACATATTTTTATATTTAAAAATAATTTAATTTTACAATTTATCTAGTTTACCCCTAATGAGAAGATTCTACAGTCACACAAATGTCATGACCCCACAAATGTTTTTTCCCCAAATTCAAAAGTTTCTTCTTCTTTTTTTCTTAAACTTTGTGTCAAGTCAAACTACATCATCTAAATTGAAATAAAGAATAGACAAGTTCAGAAAAGTCGGGTAAATGTATATTTACGTACAATGTTTTTTTTTAAAAAGAAGAAAAAAGACGTACAGATTAGGTCACCAACGTAGAATGTTTGGTTGCTACTCCAGAAAGTATAGTTGACGCCGGGATTCCAACCTTTGTTAGCTCCAACGATGTGGTCTGTGGGGGAGACGGTGGTGGCAAAGGCGGCGGCGAGGAGGAAGAAGAGTACACAGCTGAGCCTGAGAGCCATGTAATTGGGAGAGATACTGATAAGCTGAATGGAAACAAGACTTAACCTTATACTGATAAGCAGTTCTTACTTTTTTTAATTACACTAGCTACTTAACCTTAAATAAATAAGGTTACACAACCAACCCTTATATAACGGATCCAAAGCTAAAGTTTGATAAACCATCATTAAATTAATTAGATGGTAACTATACTTTAATATTTTATACTAGGAATTATAATGTACCTCGTATAGTACATTTTTCCTCTTTTTTTAAACCAAAATTAGTTAATGGATCATACTATTGTTAAATTCATTTTTTTGCTGTTACACACTGGAGAACGCCCAATCTGTTTGAGAGACGCAGAAGTAAAGAAACTCGTTTAACTCAGAGCGGATCGAAAAAATTAGCGGATGAGTATCTTTGCACGTATTTTTTAAAAATAAATAAAAATTGCACCTTATTTTTGCACCCTCAAGAAGCTGCTATATCTGTATAAAAAATTAGGAAGAAATTAAAACAAATCTGAATAGACTTAAAGGCTTTACATATGTGATGATTGAACTCAGTACTCTTTTGTATAGTTCGTGTGACTACTTAGTATATATATATATATATATATATTTTATAGAGTACTTGAACTATGTAAGACTAGTACTGATAGCATCTGGAGCTCTACGTCCGCTCTGATGTCAGGGGCGGATGTAGCACTCTAGTAACGGGTTCAATTGAACCCATAATTTTTGACGCGTAATATAAATTAATGTGTAAAAATTCACTAAAATTATAAGAAAATAGTAGATTGAACCCATAATTTTTGACGCGTAATATAAATTAATGTGTAAAAATTCACTAAAATTATAAGAAAATAGTAGATTGAACCCATAATTTCAAAAATATAACGGGTTCAATACTAAAAACCTTAAACGTTAAACCCTTAGAATTTAAATCCTGGATCCGCCTCTGTCTGATGTTATAAGGCAAAATGATGAAAAATTACTACTCCATCCATTTTAATTTACGTGACATAGTTTAAGAAGAAAAGAATGACGCGTGAAACTTGTGATCTTAAAAAGTTGAATTGTAAAAGTTTTATGGGGCATAACATTTGAGTGGCAATAGAAGTTTCTCACTGCAAGTGAAATGAGTAAAATAAAGATTTACATGTTAAATTGATTCCAAATTTAAAAATATGTTCCTTTTTAAATTAATTAATTAAATATATTAATAATACAATTGAGGGAGCAACAAAATAAGATGTGAGAATGAGTATGTAGCAGCACGCCTTTTCTGGGAAGGCACGCCTCAATCACGTTGCCTGTTAAAGGAATGGTACTACTACTACTACTACTCAACTTACCATTTTTATTTTCAATTTCAATGATGGCGTTGAAAAAGTAGACCAAATTAATGGCTATCTTAAATCTTAATCCCTTAATCTGCGATCTGGTTACGAGAATTTTGTCGACCCATAATGATGCCTGCTTCTACAGTAACCTATATCCAAGAATATGGGAGGACTCAGGGGCTAATGTAGGGTTGAAAATACGGGTTCAATTAACCCATAATTTTCTCTGTGGAGTAAAAATTTAAATTTTCAAAAATAATATATTTATGAACCCACAACTTTAAAGGTATAATGAGTTCAACGCCATAAAATTTAAATCCTAGACCCGCCTCCGAAAGGACTTTGAACTGACAGGTATATATTGAATGTTTACAAATGCAGCAAAGAATTCAGTAATGACACTTCCAGTCCAAATATTAATCGTTTTGGTAAACTTTCAAACCTAACTCCCTTTCAAATATAATTCGAACTTCTCGTCACATACCTGACTTTCAAACACAAACTTATTATAAAGCAGCACCAACATCTTACTGGGTCCAATATATGCCTACTACTCTGTTTTAGCATTTTCCATAAGCTAAATGACGAAAATCCAACATTTTTATTGGGTCAACGTTATCAATCAAGTGATAGTTCTCTTTACAATAGGGAGAAAAAAAAGGGACAAAAAGACTAAAACTTACCAGCACTAGGTAAATGAAAACACTCCTCTGAAGATTGATCCCGTGTTACATTATTCGCCTATTTGAAGCTAAAACCCTATCCCCACACCTGAAAAGATCGGGAATTGAGCATAAATACAGATCTTGTTAAATCTCTAGAATGCCTCCCTATCAAAACTTCAAAGCCTACGCTGACAGCTTAAGTAATCCTATAAATATTAAATGTAACCACTAGTTAAATTCAGGCTTTTTCAGCTGCATTATCATTATATTGAGATCCTGCAGGTACAGCATTATGATTGTTAGATGCTACTGAATTTTCGTTACATTCAGAATTTTGATTAGAAGGCTGAAGTTGCTCCTTGTTCAATGCAAGGGTCTTGAAGGGTTTCTTGAATTGTACCAAGATCATGGTCATGTTATCACATCCTTCTCCACCTGTGGCTGGCGCCAAACATCTATCTAGCACTCGCTCACATACAGCGGAGAGCTTATTTTCCTGCACCAACGGTGACACATTTAGTTTTTAAAAACTGAAAAGCGTGATCTTAGAACAACAAATAATATAATTAAGGACTGACATGTTTTAACTGTTCCCCAACAAAGTCCACAACTTCTTGGCTTGACATGCAATCCCTAATGCACAAGAAATACAGATATAAGCACCAAAATTATGAAATTCTTGTGTAATGATATAACAAAAAAAAAGGTGCAAACAGGGCCTGGCAATGTATTCGCATCTAAGGTAAACTGACGTTCTAATTACAAGAATATAACCATGTCGCAGAGAATTTCTGATTACATTAAAAACATGCAAGCTCCACCATTCCCTGGTTGACCCCATTTTTTCTTTTTTGGAAAGGTTGCATTTGTATGGAAACGACATGCAGAAAGAACCATTGAACTTCCCAAAAGCCTGCAAAAATCCATACTAAATTTTTTTTCTTGTACAGCCTGTCAACCTACTAGCAAACAGTATGCAAGTTCAAGTACCAGCAATCTAATAAGTCTAGAAGGAAATAAGCTGATGTCCACCTAAAAGAAATTGGATTTTGGTGCAAATACAGTAACTGGGAAGATAGAACCAAAATGATACGACATACTTACCATATGCCATCACAAGCTAGAACAAGGAAATCATCATCATTGCAGAGCTCAACCTAATTTGAGGGAAAATTTACGAAAAGAAATGTTAAATGCAAAATTGTCTTCGGCTAGAAAGGAACACAGACAAGAATTCTCCATTTTGATCAGTCAATAATTAAAGAAAAGCAATAATGCTCCACCTTCACCTAGCTGTACACATAAATATACTGTAGAAAATCTTCCTACAACTTTCATTGTTCTACGGATTCGAAGGGAATCATAAGCCATTGTTTACTTACAGTGCGGATATCAGGATTAGCAGTCACAATTTGTTTTTCAGCAGGCAATGATTTGTTCTGTTTGAGTTCCATGTCGCCTGAAATTACTGAAGTGATCAGACTTGCCATAACACAAGGGGAAAAGGAAAACTGGCTATACTTTTAATAGTATATTTTAGAAAATGCAATATTTAATACCAATTGCTCTTGCCATGTTTAAACTCCCATTAACCCGTCCACACCGGACGTATCCACCAGCATTTATAATCCTTTGCTTTTCAGCTTCAAGCTCAGGCTTATGGTCCCTAGACATATCATATGCCTGCATAACATGTTTTGTGCTTAATACAAATATGCCTACTTAGAAGAAAGACCAGCATCATGTACAGTGATGTTAACTCCAAACAAGCTGCTTTAACAATTTGTCCAGAATGCAATATCACTTTACAATCCTGAACCAGAATATACAACTGATACAAAAATAAATGGTACCTGACCCTTCCGAGATAAGACACAGCGAGAATCACCGGCATTTGCCACAAGAAGTTGAGTATTTTGAATGATTGCTACACAAGCTGTGCTTCCTGCAGTTGGCCCATGGTAATCAGAGTTGGCCCCCTACATTGGAAAAAGCCAAAGGTCAAAAGATTAAACTCCAGTATATTGATTAAAATAGTTGGAAAATAAATTTTCAGAATCTAAGTAGTTACAACTTCAAGCAGTCTACTGGATTAGTCAGACCATTGCAAGACTAGGAGTTATATAGTACTTTCTGACACCTCTTAATGCTTCTTATGTCATTTTTCTTTGATAAATATATCTTACACCTTCAAGGAAAACAAAAATAACTGATGATTAAATAGTATGCCCGACAATACTCTTTAAGATACTTTTGTTTCTCATTCATTCTTCATGTTTGCTTTTTCTATTCTTCTTTTCTTTGTTTCTTATTTTATATGGTCGTGTCCGGGCCAACTTGACCGAACCTCAGCTATTCCATTGGTTTTCCGTGCTACCTCCCACCAGCATAGGTACAGGTAACCCCGCCCACCTAAGCTTAGGCAGATGGGAAAGAAATCACCTAATGTTTCTTTCCTCCATTGTGATTTACACCTGAGACCGCGGTTTTCCTCCCACTTTATTTGCCCCTGGTTGGGGTTTGAAACGAGGACAAGCATTTAAAATTATTGGAAATAAATTTCCTTTTAACCTAGAACAATTCAATCCTAAATATAAACCAACATGGTTGGGTACAATCTTCAACATAAGTCAGAAATGGCAAGAAAGATAAAGATACTTCAACATTTGACGGGTATTTAACAAGCCATGATACTAGATTAACCAAACGATTAAACATCGTTCAGCTTTGACATAATGGCATCTTTGTCATACGGGTATTTTTGCTGGTGATTGATTCTCAAAGAGGACTAGAAAGCCAACATTTATCATGTTAAGGATATTCTGTAATAATTAAGGACATAGATTAGCTTATATTATATATATCAACTAAAAATCAATTAGGAACATAAGGAATGTTATACTCCCTCCGGTCCAAAATAAGTGATTTTTTGGCCTTTTTCTTGTGGTCCAAAATAAGTGATTTTTTCAGATTTCGAGAATGAATTAATTATTATTTTTCTTCATTGCCCTTGGAGTAAATAGTGTTGGAGTATGTGTTACGAATATTTATGTGGGATAGTAAAGGTTAATATGGTCAATTTCATTGCTAATTAATGCTAAAAGGTAAATTTCTTAATCTATGTGAAAACAGGCAAAAAATCACTTATCTTGGACCGGAGGGAGTATATATCAACTAGAATTAATTAGGGAATCATATTTAAGGGTGGGCATTCGGGCAATTCAGATTGGATATGAAAATTTCGGTTTAGATTTTCAATTTTCGGATTGAAGAAATGACAATCCAAATCCAATCCAAAAAAATCGGATTAGATCGGATTTTTTAAGTTTGGATTCGGAATCAGTTTGGATATTTTGGATACTTTCGGTTTTGAGATTATAACTTGAGATGTTTCTTCTTTATACAATAATGAACATCTAAATGAAGTATTCATGTTAAATTGTCTAAAAAGTTCCTCATTTTCACCGCAATCATTCAAGTAATGAAATCATCATGAAGGAAATACAACAAAGACAATGGTAAAGTCGATAAGAAGTAGCAATAGTTAAATCATGTCCAAACAGAAAGTATTCTAACAGTAACTTAGTAATTAGTATAGAATATATGAGATTATATCGAACGGTTAGGATATTGGACTTGTTACTATTGGCATAAGAATGATGGACTAAATATAAATTATAAAAAATTTATCAAAAATCCAAATAAATCGGATTTTCGGGTCTGCCCAAACTATGCCCACCCCTAATCATATTGCACGTTCAACTCCAGTAATTATATAGCATTTCCTACTTTAGGACATGTGTACAAAATGTTTAAACCCCAATAGTTAGTGGGAATAGTCTCACAATTCTCTTTTCCTCTTCCTCTTTTTTTCATGGCATCAAGGCCAAGGTAGTGAGTACATTCCCAAAAATCCTACTTTTCTTCTCTGCTACAAAGGAAAAAACCTTGTTCAAGCAAATAGTGGTCAGAATTCGAAAAAACTCCGTTTCACCATTCCCTCACCGCTAAAGCATCATTCAACATTTGGTTATAGTATTTTGTCGTACCATCTAATCTCTGGGATTTTCAACCCAAGTTTATCATGTGCTTTCTTAAGGCCCCTTTGGCCATGACTTCCTACTTGCATATAATTTTATCAGTTTGCAACTTGCATGTTGGCATTTGGCCACAAAATTTCATGTTCAGAATTTGAATATCAAGTGCAACATTAATTAAGTTGAAATAATGGTTTGAAAGCGTATTTCAAATGAAAACTTTTTTTTGATAACCGTGGTGTCCAAGCCAGTTTGAGCGCACCTCGACTAATTCCACGGGACACCTGCCACCTCCCACCAGCAATAGGTACCGGGTAACTCTATCCACCAAGGCTTGGAAAGATGGGAAGAAATCACCCAGTATTTTTTTGCCTCAGCAAGAATTTGAACCTGAGACTTCATGGTTCTCACCCACTCCATTAGCCACTAGGTCACACCCTTGGTGCTTAAATGACAATTTTAGTACTTCAACTTCCACTCACAACACAATTTTCACAAACATTTTTCCAAGCGAAGTTCATGCCTAAACACAACATGAACTACCACAAACATTTTTGAGCTTCAACTTCAAAAAAATCTTTCTTCAAGTTCAACTCAAATTTGGTCCAAACGCATACTTAGTGTCACGTCCTTAGTCTTCAACTAAGCGCATGTGCGGCCCTTGACAATATGCTCACGTTCTTGCTATACCAAGTCAGTCTTAGAACACAAGAGAATGCCAAGGGAATGTTAGAACACAAGAGAATTGCCAAAGGAAGCTTTTGTATGAGAGAAAACTTGTTTGTTTTGCTTGTTGAGTTACAAATAAATGCCCCCTATTTATACTAAGCACCTAGGAGCTAGTGTGTAAATAATGATTGTTCCACAAGTCCTTCCATATTTACAAATAAGTACTCTCTAGAATTTTCTACATGACTAGAACATTCCAAGGCCTTCCAAAAGAGACTTCCTACCAAGTCCATAAATATCTAGAGCTTTCCCAAGGAAATTCTCCATAGTTCTAGAATATTCCACCATGAGCTAGTCTCTAACTTATGTAACCCTTCCATACGGCAAAAATATATGACAAATGGCACCTACATGGAATGATGACATGGTGGGTCATGTCACTCTCCCCCACCAATTTTGTGCCGCCCTCGACACAAAGTATCGACATGAACGTGCGCACCTCGCCTTGGTGTCACCGAAGATCTTTGCCCTTTAGCCATGATGCCCTATGGAGCGGTTCACCTTCCCATGTCACAAGTTACTGGTCACCTTTCTTTTTGCCCCGTTTGTACTTTAGACGGCTAGCAATGATGGCCTCGATCTTCCGCCCATCGGATGCCTCTCCTTGCTGTTGGCCTGAATCTCCCCATGACTCAACCAAGTCTAGCAGCTTCTCAAGCATCGGGTACATGCTTCCACTCCCTATTTGGCAGCCCTCCGTGGTCACAGCTTTACTGGCAAACTTGACCCCTCTGCTTGGTGCTTCGTCTAAGTTTGATAGCGTGCCATCACTTTGTAACTTGCCATCCTCTTCAACTATGTCCACCCAACTTTTCTTGCTACCACCACACTCCATTTGCATGGCGCCAAGATAGGCTTTAGATTCCTCTAATTTCGACTTAGATTCCAAGCGCATCCCCCCAATGCATGTGGTTTCTCCTATATCACCCTTATGTGCCTGAGCAAAGTACCCGATCATTGCTGCAAGCTTCCCCAACTCCGGGTATTCATTTACCCGATGTGATCCCTTACAGAAGTAGCACCCTCCCTTAGGCACGTACTCGCTACGTTTTCCGGCCCCTTGCCATTTCTCTTGGACCCCTGTCCGTTATGGGACGGCCCCTTGCCATTGCCCTTGCATACCTCGGCTATGCCTTTCCCATTGTCATTGTCATGATCTCCCTCGGCATTGCCTTCTTTGGACCTGGCAGGCTCCATCTTGAAGTCAACGAGCGACTCGGTTACCTCTATGGCCTCGTCCATGTTGGCTACTTGATGTCTTCTTAACTCCTACTTTACCCAATTTTGCAACCCGTCCATGAAGGAGAAAAGGGAATCTTCCTCGGACGATGACATGATTTGCAGCATTAAGGTAGTGAACTGGCACACATACTCCGAATTGTGGCCGTCTGTAGGAGCTCCCTTAGCTTCCGCTTAGCCTCGTACACCACATTCATCGGGCAGAATTGCTTCTTCAACTCCTTCTTGAACTGCTCCCACGTCTCAATCTTGCATAGCTCCTTCTCCATGTCAATACACTTTTGTCGCCACCATAACCCGGCAGCCTCGGTCAAGTACATTGAGGCGTTGCGTACCTTAACAACTTCGTCATCCTCCTTGACTACCTCAAAGTACTTGTCCATTCTTCAAAGTAAGTCTACCACCTCGCTTGCGTCCCCTGCACCGCCATACTGCTTTCTCTTAGGACCTTCACATTGGTCCCTTTTGCAAATATCACGCCCTTAGTAATTCTGACCATGGTTCCCTACAAAGCTTCCTTCTAGCAATATCTTGTATTCTTTCCAACATTCCTTTAGTCATAACTTTTGCTCTGATACCACATTGTCACGTCCTTAGTTTTCAACTAAGCGCACGTGCGGCACTTGACAACTTGCTCACATTCTTGCTATGCCAAAGGAAGCTTTTGTATTATTAGAGAGAACTTTATTATTTTGTTTGTTGAATTACAAACTCCCTATTTATACTAATCACCTAGAGGCTAGTGTGTAAATAATAATTGTTCCACAAATCCTTCCATATTTACAAATAAGTACACTCTCTAGAATTTTCTAGATGACTAGAACATTCCAAGGCCTTGCAAAAGAGTCTTCCTACCAAGTCCATAAATATCTAGAGCTTTTCCAAGGAAATTCTCCATAGTTCTAGAATATTCCACCATGAGCTAGTCTCTAACTTATGTAACCCTTCCATATGGCAAAAATATATGCCAAGTGGCACCTACGCGGCATGATGACGTGGCGGGTCATGACGCTAGTGTGTAAAAAGGTTATAATAGTTGTGATTAAACTATCAATAGATACTTTATTTCAACAATACTTTTTACAAGAATGCTCCATAATTTTCATCAAACTCAGTTTAACCAAACATCATTCTCATCATTCATCCCACTCCAACACAAATACAAGAGCCTTACCCTTCTCTTTGGTCTACTCATGACGAGCTCAAGAAAATCCTCCAATTACTGACTCGATTAATGTTGCTTCTCATGATACAACTCTATTAACTGAACCAACGACTTAGCCGATTTACACATCAAGTTTGAGCCCTTAACAGACGAGGTTGTTGTTCTCATTGTCCTTCCAGCATGTACACGACCCACTTATAATCTTTATCCTATTTATTATTTTTTGAGTTACTACTTTTTGTCACATTCATATCATGGCATTTGTCATAAATTTATTCACTCTCCCAATACCTAAGACCGTAGTAAAAGCAATGGCTTATCTCAGTTAGCATCACGCTATGATAAAAAAGACGGCTACTTCACATGATGATGATATCTTTTCCTATCTATAGTCAGGGGACTGCTGCTCATAACTACTAGCTATCCATCTAGCCCACGATAGCGAAGGCTCAAAAAAAAGATTGAATGAGGTCATTAACATTGAATCATCATAAGGAAGGATTGATCGACCAACTTGAACAGATCCATAACCTGCTTCCATCTGTCCTGAATGAGAGAATTAACCTGGGAGTTGTCGGCGGCTCGACGATCTTTATTCCAAAGTCAGCCAAGTAACGATAATAAGAAAGACGATTGCTCCTTTGTTACTAGATAAAACAACAGAAGGAAGTCCTGGAATGGTTTACAGTCAAGATAACAAAAATGAACCAAGATAAGGAAGTTGATTGTCTTAAAACTCAAACTTGTTGCCAAAGGATACGTAACTGTATGACCTTGATTACAGACATACTTCTTATTTCGGTGGTTAAGTGTACTACACTAACCCTTTCTTTAATTGCATAACAAGAATGCTTTACCGCAAACATTGGATGTTTAGGAGGAATCTAAATTAGTGTAAGCTAAGCTAATCTTTATACAGTCTCAAGCAAATTCCAAATGCGTCATTTAATTGTTTTAGTTCTATACAACAGTTGGCATTGCTTCAAAATGAAGTCGATTTTCATAATTTATTGACTTTCTTCTCATGGCAAATGCATTTCTTCGTGGTTTATATTGATGACATTGTCATAACAGCTGATGATCGTGAAAGTATTGTACTTAAACAGCATCTCATCAGTTACTTCCAGATTATGGACTTGGAGAAATTGAAACACTTTCTAGGCATCGAGGTGGCACAATACGTTAGCATCAAATATCCAATATAATGTTAAAGTACGTCCTTGTTGTGTATTGGACAGATGAAGTGTCCAAAAGCTCAAGATGCATCAGTCTATCGGAGAATTGTTGGTAAATTGAGCTCTCTACAATTACTAGACGAGACTTCTTATTAGTTGTTTGTGTGCTTAACCCAGTGTTGTTAAAATCGATCGCTTCTCGCTTTAAGCGCTGAGGCGAAGCGAAGCGCAGCCCCATCGCTTTTATGGCAGAAAAGCGACTCACATACAAAAAGCGTACGCTTGTCTCGCTTAAGAGAGAAGCGACGCGGTGAAAAAAGCGCAGAAAAGCGTTCTTAAGCGACGGAGCAACATCTATTAAGGTTTTTTTTTTAATTTGGAAAATAAACCATCAGTTGCGAACTCTAAGGCATCCGTTACGCTCCTCTGCTGCTCCAACTCCAGCGACGTGAAGGTTGCTTCTTCTCCAGGTAAGTTTCTTCTTCTCTCTTCTTCTTCTTCTTCTTCTCCAGTTCTCTGCGACTCCTTTTTTCTCTTTTTCTTTCTATTCTTTTTCACTTTCTATTGCTTCGACTCCTTTTGCCCTATTTGTCTCTTCTTCTTTCTACTTTTTTCACCTTTTTTTGCTCTGTTTTTGTGCCCTAATATGATGACCAATATAATAACTCGGACATGATGACACTTCAAGAGTTTGGAGATCTTGTTGAAGAATAGGATGTTGCTCCTTTTGTGATTTTGTTTTGCATTTGCTTAATATGTTATGACTTTTGAGGATTATTCACTATCTAGTTTAAGTATCTATTATGTGCTTCTTGATTTAAGAATTGAAACATTTGCTTAATAATATGTTATTTTTAATGAGTTCTTAGTGATTTATCTATGCATATTTTATTTTTTTAATTTATGTGTTAAATTGCGCTTCACATGGAAAAAGCGCACGCTTCGCTTCGCGCTTCTCGCTTCGGTGAAGCGAGGCCTCGTCGCTTTTTTGCGCTTAACGCTTTCCAAAACACTGGCTTAACCAGCTTCTCCAGGTGCTTATGAAAGTCATTTAACTTCTCCGCATAAGGTATTTCAATGGATCTATTTCTTTAAAGGTAAGATATATCAATGGATCTATTTACAAGGACTATCGTATGAGAACAGGGGACAAACACAGATTTTTTCAATATTCAGATACATACTGTGCAGGATCTCCTTTAAGTAGAGAATCTATCCCAGCATACTGCATCTTAATCAGAGATAATTTACTATCTTGAAAGAGTAAGAAGCACGATGTGGGAGCCAAATCGAGGAAGCAGAATTTCGAGCCGCGGCCTTGACCATGTGTGGGATTTGAAATTTGAAGGTAAATGAGCGAGAGAGAGAGAGAGTACATGTTCATTAGAATTTCATGCTTCTCGAGAGAGAGAGAGTACATGTTCATTAGAATTTCATGCTGAGAGAGAGAGAGAGAGAGGGGG
>ML279142.1:754-74254 GCA_005239495.1 Nicotiana undulata | reverse complement strand
GTTTGGTTTCAATTGATTGTTGCTAATTGTTGTGGCAAGTGTATTAAAAGTGTTGGTTGTTCTATTGATTTTATCATGGTACATAAATATTGAGCTGGGTTGACAGCACGGTGTTTACATATATTCTGGTTGGTTTTATTGTGAAATGATATTGGTTGAAGCTTACAAGCTATACTGTTTTCTATTTGAAATTGTGGAAATAAAAGTATTGTGAAAGGCTTGGCCTGAATTGTGAAATTTATGAATAAATTGATATGATATGTCTGGTGGGAGCGGGTTGCACGCCGCAACAAGGAGTAATAAGGGTGGACAGGTGGGATCGGGTTGCACGCCGTAACAGGAATAATAAGGGTGGTATATTTAGGGAGGAGAAATAAGGGTGGATAGGTGGGAGCGGGTTGCACGCCGCAACAAGGAGCGATAAAGGAGGACATTTATATTTTTTACTGATTTTCAAAGAAAAACAAAGATTTGAAAACTTACTATTTTATATTACTATTTTTCATATTTTGGCACTACTTTTATTTAAAGTTAAAGTTTGAAAATTTGGAAACTTCTTTGAGAATTGGTTATGGCTGAGGCCTGGAAAAGGCGACTGAGTTATTTCATTGTTGTTGCAGTACTTAATTATTTGTTTAAATTTTCTTCTTGCTTTATATTTATTGTCTCAGTTATATTTTCTTGTTCGTGTAGAATTGTTTTATTGCATTATTATATATATTATTGTCATAGGTTATATGTTGTTAATGCCCCGCCGCAGCCTCATCACTACTTCATCGAGGTTAGGCTCGACACTTATTCAGTACATGGGGTCGGTTGTACTGACACTACACTCTGCACTCTTTTGTGCAGATCCAGGTATCGACCAGCAGTAGAGATATTTATAGCGGCTATTCATTTATTCGGAGACACGAGTTATATATGTCGACGTTCGCAGATCCCAAGAGTCTTCTCCTATTTTTATAAAACTGTTTTATTATATTCAGAACAGTTACACTATTTCTTTCAGCCCATTATTTGTAGTACTCTTTAGTAGTTCGTGAATTGTGACACCAGAACTGGGGTAGTTCTAGAGTTACTTATATAATTAGTTCGTGGCTCGGTTTATTTAAGTGTTTATTATTTTATGTTTGGAATTATTCATTGAAAGTCAATAGCTTAAGTTTATTTTATAATTGTTTATTATGTTTAAATGGATAATCAAAGATAAATAGCTAATCGAACTCTAACATTGGCTTGCCTAGCACGTGTGGTGTTAGGCGTCATCACGATCCCTAAGGTTGGGAATTTGGGTCGTGACAGCTGATTTCGGAGTTCAGCAACGTAGCTGCGTGGAGACCGCATCATTTCTTTTCTCCCTCATACCTTCTAGTAGTTTATTTCTATTAGACTTGTTTTCTTTGTAGACTGTATTAGACCTAGTACTATCAGACTTGTATCATAGATGCTCATGAGTAGTGACACTCGAGGTCGGACCTTTATTTTCATGTTTCTTTTGATATATATTTTCTTCTTTTGAAAGTTTAATTGTTAAAAGACTTGAATGTTATTGAAAATGAAATATTGCGTTTGTTATTGGCAGTGAGTCGGCTGTCCTAGTACCACGATAGGCGCCATCACGACTTGGTATTTTATGTCTTGACAAGTTGGTATTAGAGCCTAGGTTACATAGGTCTCACAAGTCATGAGAAGGTTTAGTAGAGTCTTGAGGATCGGTACGAAGACGTATGTACTTATCTTCGAGAGGTTGCGAAATTCTTAGAAAAAAATCTCACATTCTTTAATTCTTGTCGTGCGAATCCATTAATTCAGCCTAAAGCGTAACTCTTTGAATTCCTTTCATCTATTCCAATGTGCACGTGAGTGCTCGGTATCAGATGTGCATTGACGGCTTGTGTTTTCCATGGATGAGGTGCGAGGTGTGATTTTAGCATGTTGATGATGGGCCAGTCTGGAGGACTTGAGGTTCGGTTTTGTTTGTGGCTTGAGTGCTGAGATTTCAATTGTTTGGGTCACGTGTATTTGGGACTTATATGTCCATTTGTGCCCTTATTGGTGAGATTTTGTGACTGGGTGACTATGTGGTGAGTATGATTTGATGGTGAGAGGTGTTAAAGTGGTTGGAATATGACAAAAAGAGTTGGCTGGAGATGTAGCAAGAACCGTTGGGTGTTTGACTTTTGTCTTGAGTTAACGTATGACTTCGAGTTGTGGGTGTATTGAAGGACCTCTCATGTAGATTAGTTGTGGAGTGAAGTGGATCTTCATGTTGTGTTATGCGTTCTTGGGGATGTCTTTTGGGATAACCAATGCCCCATCAACGTTCATGAATGTGATGACCCAAAAGGTCATCCTGTGTAAATTTAGCTAAAACTGGGGTTCCGAGGCCTCGAAAGCCTTTGTTAATCTCACCTCGATATGCGTGCGCAGCCCGTGCGCGTAGCCGGGAAGCCTTTATGTAGAAACTTGATAAAGAGTTGAATTTATAATAATTAATTGATTAAAGTTGACTTTGGTCAACATTTTTGGTAAACGGACCCGGAGGGTCCGTAGGAAAGTATAGCACTTGGGCATATGCTCGGAATCGAATTCCGAGGTCCCAAGTCCGAGAAATGAATTTTTAAAGAAACTTGTTTTCTGAAAATGATAAAGGCGTTTGAAAATGAATATTGATGCGAAACCCGTGTTATCGGGCCCGTATTATGGTTCCAGAGCCTGGAACAGGTTCAATATATATTATATGAGTTATCTGTAAAATTTGGTAAGAAACGAACTTGGTTTGACGTGTTTCGGATCAAAAATGGGAAATTTAGAAATTTATGAAGTTTGAGAAAATTCAATAGATTTTGGAGTTTAATTCATTGTTTTTGATGTATTTCGGTGGTTTAATTATTTGAATAAGTCCGTAGGATGTTTATGAGGTTGTGTGTGTAATTGGTTTTGAGCCTCGAGGGCTCGGGTAAGTTTCGGGTGGGCATCAGAGCGCAAAAGGTTAGAAAAATCTGGTGTAAAGGGTGTTGTATCTGGTGTCAGGGAAATTACTCTATGCGATCGCATAGGTGAGGTCGCGATCGCATAGAGGAGTGAATGGGGGAGGGTACTGTGACCTAATGCGATCGCATATATCCTTCCGCGATCGCATGGGGTGTAGGTGATCTGGGTGGGAGCCGGGTAATTACCCTCTGCGATCGTATATTCCCTTCTCTGCGATCGCAGAGCTCAAGCCAGTAGACTTCCGCAATCGCAACCATCATCCCGCGATCGCATTGACCAAGACCCAGACCCCTATGCGATCGCAACCCCTTCTCCGCGATCGCTTAGGGCATTTTTGCCCAGTTATATTTTTTAACCCCAAAAACAGAATACTTACACGGGATTTTTCATATTTCACCAATTTCTTCTTCTCCAAGACCCCATAGGCGATTCCTAAGCTAGTTCTCCTGCATAACTATTTGGGTAAGTGATTCTAACACTAATTTCTTCCATTTTTCCTTCATCAAACACTAGAATCTAGGTCTTAAATCATGAAATCAAGGTAGAAATTAGGGGTTTTTGGGTAGAGTTAGGCTTATGGAATTGTTGGGGAATTCAACCTCATTTTGGGGTCGGATTTCAAAACAAATTGTATATTCGAGCTCGTGGGGGAATGGGTTATCGGGTTTTTTTTCGAACCTCGAGCTTGGACCAAGCAGGCCTGGGGTCGGATTTTGGTATTTTTGGAAGAATGATAGAAAATGTATAATTAAGCTTTGGGATTGTTTATTGAATAATTATTGATGTTATTAAGTCAATTATGTCTAGATATTATCGTTTCAGAGTTGGATTCGAGAGGCAAGGCTGTGATTGAGGCTTGATTTGCATTTTGGAGCTGAGGTAAGTGTTTGGCCTAACCTTAGCTTGAGTGAATAGGTATAGAGTCTTATTTTCTATGTGTAATTAAAGTCCAACGTATAGGTGAGGTGACGAGTACCTATATGTTGCGGTTAAGCATGCCCGTGAGTCAATTGTGATGAATTATACCATGTTCTTGATATTCTCTGTACTATGAATAATTGGTGATTTAGGAGTGATACATTGATGTTGTTTCATGACGTGGGAAATTATTGATTAATTGTTCAGTTGAGGCTCTTACCTGTTGAAATTAAACTTCTGAGCGAGTTTGGTTATAGCTGAGTCCCTTGCCGGGACGATAGAATTTTATTGAGTATTTTTATACACTTGAGATTTCTTATTGTTAGTTTCACATTATATTGTTGTTTTCTTTTTATTTATCGCACGAGGGGACATGATGTGCCGATTGTTTATTATTTATTGCACGAGGGGACATTCCGTGCCGATTGTGTATTATTCATTGAACAAGGGGACATTCTGTGCTGAGTGATTGTGAGATTATGCACGAGGGGACATGTCGTGCCTTTTGTTGTTCATTATCTGTTCTTAAATTCCTGTTTTTACTTTAACATTTCAGTTGTTACCCTGTTCTACTATGCTAGTATTTGTTGTCCATTTTATCCACAACATGTTCTCCCCGTATATGTATTTACTTGTTTATTTCCATCGATATTTTCCTGTTATTATATAGAATTGCACAGGTAAGTATGTTGTTGTCGGTCCTAGCCTCGTCACTACTTTGCCGAGGTTAGGCTCGACACTTACTCAGTACATGGGGTCGGTTGTACGGACGCTACACCTGCACTTCTTTATGTTGTGCAGACTACGCAGCCGGACCCGGTGGACACTGACGGAGGGAGCATTCCATCAGTCCATTCAGGAGACATCGAGGTAGACTCGCAGACGTTTATGGGCCTTGGCGTCACCTTCTACCCTTCTCTTTCAGTTCTGTCTTATTCTATAGTTTCAAATATAGTCATATGTACTTATATTCAGACCATTGTATTTAGTAATCTCATAGACAGTTCGTGAGTATGTGACACCAGTTCTTGGTTATATATATGGGTTTTATTTTGAAGCTTGCTATACTATTTTGAACTTAGTTAACTTTCATATTGTTGACCACCGTTGCATTAGTTATCTTGTGCATTTTAGATGTAAATGATTTTATTTAGTTCAAATGTTGGCTTGTCTAGCGGGTTCAACGTTAGGCGCCATCATGGCCTAAAGGTGGGATTTCGGGTCGTGACAAGTTGGTATCAGAGCACTAGGTTGCTTAGGTCTCACAACTCATGGAAAAACTTGGTAGAGTCTGAGGGATCGATACGGAGACGTCTGTACTTATCCACAGAGGCTGCAAATTTCGGAATAACTTCACATCTTTCATTCTCTGTCGTTCCAAATGAATTCTAAATACTAATTGAGTCTCTAATTACTTTCTCGCAGATGGCGAGAACGCGTGCTTCCTCATCGACCGATCAGCAGCCTGATCCTCCTATTGCAGCTCCTACGAGGGGCCGAGGTCGAGGCCGTGCTATAGGCCGAGGCAGATCTAGAGCAACAGCTCCAGTTGAGGACCCACAGGTAGACTATGCCGGTGAGGTTCCTTCTCAGACAGTCCCAGTTGGACTAGCTCAGGTCCTAGAGAGGTTCATTGCTACCCCGGTGCTTCAGGACGCTCTAGTCCGCTTAGTGGGACTCATGGTGAGTGTGGCTCAGGGCGGTCTTCTTCCTACTGCACCAGCCGGATCTCAGGCTGGGGGAGAGACCCAGTCTCCTGCTATTCATACGCCAGAGCAGTTTGCTACTCAGTTCCAAACTCCGGCACCTCAGATATCCGGAGTAGTTTAGCCGGGTATGGTGGAAGCCGGAGTTGAGGGGGCAGCCATGTCAGCAGACGCTCTATGGAGGTTGGATCGGTTCACCAAGTTATTCACTACTACATTTACTAGTGCACCATCAGAGGATCCCCAGGATTATTTAGACAGCTGTTATGAGGTTTTTCAGAGCATGGGCATTGTGGAGTCCAATGGAGTTGACTTTGCTATATTTCGTCTTTCTGGCACCGCCAAGACTTGGTGGAGGGATTTCTGCTTGACCAGACCAGCTGGGTCGGCACCTTTGACTTGGGCTCAGTTCTCTGATTTATTCTTAGGGAAGTTCCTTCCAGTTACTCAGAGGGAGGATCTTCGGAGGCAGTTTGAGCGCCTCTATCATGGATCTATGTCTGTCACTCAGTACGAGACCAAATGCATCACTCTAGCAAGGCATGCTAATATGATACTCCCCACTGATCGGGAGAGGGTTCAGAGATTTATTGAGGGTCTGGCTGAGCCTATCAGACTTTAGATGGCCAGGGAGACTGGTACTGATATCTCTTTCCAGGATGCAGCCGATGTGGCCAGACGCATTGAGATGGTATTATCCCAAGGTGGTGGTCAGGGTTCTGACAAGAGACCTCGTCACTTCGACCGTTTCAGTGGTGCCTCATCTGGAGGCAGAGATTTATTTGGTAGAGGTCATCCCCCTAGGCCTTATCAGTCGGCACTCAAGGTATCCCCCAGTGCATCATTATCTCCCATCAGTGCACCGCCGATTTAGAGTCTTCAGGGTGGTCATTATGGTCGCCAGGGACAATTCCAGAGTCAGTATTCTCAGTAGCCAAACACTTGCTACAGTTGCGGTGGTTCGGGGCACATCTCCAGGTTCTGCCCCCGAGGTTTTGGTGGGTCTCAGTATCAGGGTTCCCGTGCCATGGTTCCCACATCAGGTGCATCCCCACCCCCTCAGCCAGCTAGGGGTGGTGGTCGTGGTGCCATAGGTTGAGGTCAGACTCATAGAGGTGGAGGGCATGCCACGAGAGGTAGAGGTTAGGCCGTAGTAGGTCGACCCAGTGCTGTTCAGGCTGGAGGGGCTCAACCCCGGTGTTATGCTTTTCCTTCCAGGCCTGACGCTAAGGCTTCTGATGCAGGTATTATAGGTACAGTTCCAGTTTGCAGCTGAGATGCTTCTGTATTATTCGATCTGGGTTCTACCTTCTCTTTTGTGTCTTCGTATTTTGCCCATTATTTGAGCATGTCCCGTGATTCCCTGAGTGCTCCTGTATATATGTCTACCCCAGTGGGTGATTCTATTGTGGTAGATCGAGTCTACCGTGCGTGCTTAGTAGTTATCAGTGGTATGGAGACTTAGGTTGATCTGTTGCTTCTTGATATGGTCGACTTTGATGTTATATTGGGGATGGATTGGTTATCCCCCTATCATGCTATTCTGGACTGTCATGCCAAGAGAGTGACCTTGACCTTGCCAGGTGTTCCTCGTTTGGAGTGGATGGGGATTCCTAGTCATTCTTCTGGTAGAGGTATTTCATATATGAAGGCTCGACGCATGGTCGAGAAGGGTTGTTTTTCTTATCTGGCCTATGTTCGTGATTCTAGTGCTGAGGTTCCTTCTATGGAGTCTGTGCCCGTGGTTCGTGAGTTCCAAGAGGTATTCCCTGCTGACCTGCCGGGTATGCCACCCGACAGGGATATTGACTTTTGTATTGAGGTGGCTCAAGACACTCAGCCCATTTCTATTCCGCAGTATCGTATGGCCCCGCCAGAGTTGAAGAATTAAAGGAGCAGTTGCAGGATTTGTAGGATAAAGGCTTCATTAGGCCTAGTGTTTCTCCTTGGGGTGCTCCACTGTTGTTCGTTATGAAGAAAGATGGCTCAGTGAGGATGTGTATTGACTACCGGCAGTTGAATAAGGTTACCATCAAGAACAAGTATCCTTTGCGAGGATTGATGATCTATTTTACCAGCTTCAGGGTGCTACATCGTTCTCCAAGATAGACTTGAGATCTGGTTACCATCAGTTGAGGATTAGGGATTCAGATGTCCCTAAGATAGCTTTTTGCACTCATTTTGGGCATTATGAGTTTCTGTTGATGTCTTTTGGGTTGACTAATGCCCCCGCTGCTTTTATGGAGTTGATGAACCGTGTGTTCAGGCCATATTTGGACTCATTTGTGATTGTGTTTATTGATGATATATTGATTTACTCCCGTAGCCGAGAGGAGCATGAGCAGCACCTATGAGTCGTCCTTCAGACTCTGAGGGATAGGCAGTTGTATGCCAAATTTTCTAAGTGTGAGTTCTGGTTGAGTTCGGTGGCATTTCTTGGCCATTTTGTGTCGGCATAGGGTAATTAGGTGGATCCCAAGAAGATTTCAGCAGTCAGAGATTGTCCTAGACCCACTTCAACTACAAAGATTCGGAGCTTCTTGGGCTTAGTAGGCTATTATCGCCGATTTATGGAGGGCTTTTCATCTATAGCAGCCCCGATGACCAGGTTGACCCATAAGGGTGCCCTGTTCAGGTGGTCGGATGAGTGTGAGGAGAGCTTTCAGAAGCTCAAGACAGCCTTGACCACGACATCGGTGTTAGTGTTGCCCACAGGTTCAGGACTGTATATCGTGTATTGTGATGCTTCACGATTTGGACTTGGTGCAGTGTTGATGCAGGATGGCAAGGTCATAGCCTAAGCTTCTCGTCAATTAAAGGTTCATGAGAAGAATTGTCCAATTCATGACTTGGAGTTAGCAGCGATTGTTCATGCCTTGAAGATTTGGAGGCATTACTTGTATGGTGTGCCATGTGAGGTGTCCACGGATCACAAGAGTTTGCAATACCTATTCAAGCAGAAGGAGTTGAACATGAGGCAGAGAAGGTGGTTAGAGTTACTGAAGGATTATGATATTACCATTCTTTATCATCCGGGGAAGGCCAATGTGGTGGTCGATGCTTTTAGCCGGAAGTCAACCAATATGGGTAGTCTTTCTTATTTATCAGTCGGAGAGCGACCTCTTGCGTTGGATGTCCAGGATTTAACAAACCGATTTGTGAGGTTGGAGGTTTCTGAGACTGGCACTATGTTGGCCCATACTGTGGCCCGTTCTTCGTTGTATGATCGTATTCGGGCCAGGCAGTATGATTATCGTTATCTATGTACTCTTAGAGATACGGTGCGGCACGGGGGTGCCAAGCAGGTCACAGTGGATGATGAAGGAGTTCTGAGGATGCAGGGCCGTATTTGTGTGCCTGATGTTGATGGCATTCGTGAGTTGATTCTTCAGGAGGCCCATAGGTTTTGGTATTCCATCCATCCGGGCACTGCAAAGATGTACCAGGACTTGCGGCAGCACTATTGGTGGCGGAGGATGAAGAAGGATATTGTAGCTTATGTAGCTCGGTGCTTGAACTGTTAGCAGGTTAAGTATGAGCACCAGAGACCCGGTGTTTTCACGCAGCATATTCAGCTTCCTGAGTGAAAGTGGGAGCGTATCACCATGGACTTTGTAGTTGGACTCCCATGGACGCAGAGGATGTTTGATGCGGTTTGGGTTGTTGTGGATAGGCTGACCAAGTCAGCGCACTTCATTCCAGTATCAGTTTCATATTCAACGGAGAAGTTAGCAAAGATATATATGAGAGATATTGTTTGATTGCATGGTGTGACCTTATCCATTATATCAGACAGAGGTACTCAGTTTACCTCCCATTTCTGGAGAGTATTTCAGCGAGAGTTAGCCACGCAGATTGATTTGAGCACATCATTTCATCCTCAGAAGGACGGACAGTCCGAGCGTACTATTCAGATTTTGGAGGATATGTTGCGGTCTTGTGTTATTGATTTTGGTGGTTCATGGGACAAGTTCTTGCCTGTAGCTGAGTTTGCCTACAACAACAGCTACCAGTCGAGCATTCAGATGGCTCCGTATGAGGCATTGTATGGTAGACAGTGTCGGTCTCCAATCGGATGGTTTGAGCCAGGAGAGGCTAGATTGTTTGGTTCTGAGTTAGTCCAGGATGCCTTGGACAAGGTGAAGATTATTCAGGATAGACTTCGAACAGCTCAGTCTAGGAAGAAGAGTTATGCGGATCGCAGAGTTCAAGATTTGGCCTTTATGGTAGGAGACCGGGTATTCCTTCGAGTATCGCCTATGAAGGGCGTGATGAGGTTCGGGAAGAAGGGCAAGTTGATCTATAGGTACATTGGTCCATTTGAGATTTTGGATAATGTGGGAAAGGTGGCCTACAGACTTGCCTTGCCACCTAGTTTGTCAGTTGTGCACCCGGTGTTTCATGTATCTATGCTTCGGAGGTATATTGCAGATCCATCTCATGTTCTTGACTTCAGCGGTGTCCAGATAGGCAAGGGTTTGACTTTCGAGGAGGAGCCGGTAGCCATATTAGCTAGGCAGGTTCGTTAGTTGATATCAAAAAGTTATCCTTCGGTTCGTGTTCAGTGGAGAGGTCAGCCTGTTGAGGCTTCTACTTGGGAGTCCGAGTCCGATATGCGGAGCCGATATCATCACCTTTTTCCTGATTCAGGTACCTTTCTATGTTCGTTCGAGGACGAACGTTTGTTTTAGAGGTGGAGATTATGATGACCCAAAAGGCCATCCTGTGTAAATTTAGCTAAAACAGTGTTCAGAGGCCCCGAAAGCCTCCATTAATCTCACCTCGATGTGCGTGCGCAGCCCGGGCGCGTAGCCGGGAAGCCTTTATGTGGAAACTTGATAAAGAGTTGAATTTATAATAATTAATTAATTAAAGATGACTTTGGTCAATATTTTTGGTAAACGGACCCGTGATTTGACGGTCTCGGAGAGTCCGTAGGAAAATATTGGACTTGGACGTATGCGCGGAATCAAATTCCGAGGTCCCAAGTCCGAGAAATGAATTTTTAAAGAAGAGTGTTTTCTTAAAATGATAAAGGCTTTTGAAAATGAATCTTGATGCGAAATCCGTGTTACCGGGCCCGTATTATGGTTCCGGAGCCCGGAACAGGTTCAATATATACTATATGAGTTATATGTAAAATTTGGTAAGAAACGGACTTGGTTTGACGTGTTTCGGATAAAAAATGGGAAATTTAGAAGTTTATGAAGTTTTAGAAAATTCTGTAGATTTTTGAGTTTAATTCATTGTTTTTGATGTATTTCGGTGGTTTAATTATTTGAATAAGTCCGTAGGATGTTTATGAGGTTGTGTGTGTAATTGGTTTTGAGCCCCGAAGGCTCGGGTGAGTTTCGGGTAGGCATCAGAGTGCAAAAAGTTAGAAAAATCTTGTGTAAAGGGTGGTGTATCTGGTGTCAGGGAAATTACTCTATGCGATCGCATAGGTAAGGTCGGGATCACATAGAGGAGTGAATGGGGGAGGGTACTGTGACCCTATGCGATCGCATATATCCTTCCGCGATCGCATAGGGTGTAGGTGATCTTGGTGGGAGCCGGGTAATTACCCTCTGCGATCGCATATTCCCTTCTCCGCGATCGCAAAGCTCAAGCCAGTAGACTTCCGCGATCGCAACCATCATCCAGCGATCGCATTGACCAAGACCCAGACCCCTATACGATCGCAACCCCTTCTCCGCGATCGCATAGGGCATTTTCGCCCAGTTATTTTTTTTAACCCCAAAAACAGAATACTTACACGGGATTTTTCATATTTCACCAACTTCTTCTTCTCCAAGGCCCCATAGGCGATTCCTAAGCTAGTTCTCCTCCATAAACATTTGGGTAAGTGATTCGAACAATAATTTCTTCAATTTTTCCTTCATCAAACACTAGAATCTAGGTCTTAAATCATGAAATCAAGGTAGAAATTAGGGGCTTTTGGGTAGAGTAAGGCTTATGGAATTGTTGGGGATTTCAACCTCATTTTGGGGTCGGATTTCAAAACAAATTGTTTATTCGCGCTCGTGGGGGAATCGGTTATCGGGTTTTTGTCTGAACCTCGAGTTTGGACCAAGCGGGCCCGGGGTCGGATTTTGGTATTTTTGGAAGAATGATAGAAAATGTATAATTAAGCTTTGGAATTGTTTATTGAATAATTATTGATGTTATTAAATCAATTATGTCTAGATATTATCGTTTCAGAGTTGGATTCGAGAGGAAAGGCTGTGATTGAGGCTTGATTTGCATTTTGGAGTCGAGGTAAGTGTTTGGCCTAACCTTAGCTTGAGGGAATCGGTATAGAGTCTTATTTTCTATGTGTAATTCATGTCAACCGTATAGGTGAGGCGACGAGTACCTATATGTTGCGGTCAAGCATGCTCGGGAGTCAATTGTGATGAATTATACCGTGTTCTTGAGTATTTCTATACACTTGAGATTTCTTATTGTTAGTTTCACATTATATTGTTGTTTTTTTATTTTTTATCGCACGAGGGGACATGTCGTTCCGATTGTTTATTATTTATTGCACGAGGGGACATTCTGTGCCGATTGTGTATTATTCATTGCATGAGGGGACATTCTATGCCGAGTGATTGTGAGATTATGCATGAGGGGACATGTTGTGCCTTTTGTTGTTCATTATCTGTTCTGAGACATTAAATTCCTGCTTTTACTTTTACATTTCAGTTGTTACCCTGTTCTACTAGCTAGTATTTGTTGTCCCTTTTATCCCCAGCATGTTCTCCCGTATATGTATTTACTTGTTTATTTCCATCGATATTTTCCTGTTATTATATAGAATTGCACAGGTATGTATATTGTTGTCGGTCCTAGCCTCGTCACTACTTTGCCAAGGTTAGGCTCGGCACTTACTCAGTACATGGGGTCGGTTGTACTGATGCTACACCTGCACTTCTTTATGTTGTGCAGACTATGCAGCTAGACCCGGGTGGACACTGACGGAGGGAGCATTCCATCAGTCCATTCAGGAGACATCGAGGTAGACCCGCAGATGTTCGTGGGCCTCGGCGTCACCTTCTACCTTCTCTTTTAGTTCTGTCTTATTCTATAGTTTCAAAGACAGTCATATGTACTTATTTTCAAACCATTGTATTTAGTAATCTCATAGACAGTTCGTGAGTATGTGACACCAGTTCTGGGTTATATATATGGGTTTTATTTCGAAGATTGCTATACTATTTTGAACTTAGTTAACTTTCATATTGTTGACCACCGTTGCATTAGTTATCTTGTGCATTTTAGTTGTAAATGAGTTTATTTAATTCAAACGTTGGCTTGTCTAGCGGGTGACAACGTTAGGCGCCATCACGGCCTGAAGGTGGGATTTCGGGTCGTGAAAATGAATTTGATGAACAATGTATTCCAACTGTATGTGGACTCCTTCGTTATTGTATCCATTGATAACATCATGGTGTACTCACGTAGCAAGGAGGAGCATACTCAGCATTTGAGGATTGTACTACAGATATTGAGGGAGGAGAAGCTTTATGCAAAAGTTCTCCAAGTGTGAATTTTGGCTAAGTTCAATAGAATTCTTGGGGCACGTGGTGTCCAGTGAGGGTATTCAAGTGGTTAGACGAGTGTGGGAAGACCTTTAAGAAGCTCAAGAATAATTTGACCACAGCTCCCGTGTTAGTTCTACCATCACCTTCTGGTTCTTATACCGCGTATTTTGATGCCTGGAGGGTAGACATTGGTTGTGCTTTAATGCAGGAGGATAAAGTGATTGCATAATAGTTATGATTTTGTCACGACCCCAAATGCTAATAGGCCGTGATGGCGCTTATCGTGGAACTAGGCTAGCCAACCATCACTTTACTACGCATTTGTTCAATTATACGAGTTCACAATTTAATAATAAGCATGAAACCAATCATAGAATAATATAATTAAGTCTTAGCTTCCCATATTAGCCTAAACAAACCTCCCAAGAACTGGAGTCAATAGTCATGAGCATCTAAGAATAAATAAATCTAACTCTGCTTAAACTATAATATACGTCTCTGAATAAAATGTTAAAAACTAACTAAGGAAGGGAAGCAGAGAAGTTGTGGATGCTGAACAGCTACCTCGAAATCCCGTGAATCTGCAACTACCAGCAAGGACAACTACTGCTCCAGACCGTCACCTGAATCTGTGCACAGAGGCACATGGAGTCTTTATGTGTACGCCAACTCAGTAGTAATGAAAATAAATCACAGTCTGAGAATTATAAAACGCACAGTATAGATACACAATTGCACAAAACCAGTAAAACACCAAGTCACCAGATAGTATTCATCAAATACATGAGTTCAAAAATCAGTTTCCATAAATCCTTTGAAAACAAGTGCAATATTAGTATATCTCCGTAAAATTCTCAGTAAAACCAGTTTCAAAATTAAGTAAATCATAGTTCGGAAACTTAGTTAAATCATCATAAATCTGCCCCTCGGGCCAAAATCATTTCGTGTAACAGTTTCCCCTCAAGCATTCTCTCAATCACTTAGTATCAATCATCACTCAGTATCAGCCCCGCGGGCAATCATCATCACTCAATCGGTATCGGCGCTCACTGGGGGTGTGTACAGACTCCGGAGGGGCTCCTACAGCTCAAGCGCAATAATAACATAAGGCCTGAAAGCCTCCTCACCACTCTCCTGAGGCCTGAAAGCCTCCTGACCACACTCCTGAGGCTTGAAAGCCTCCATACCACTCAGTCAGACACTCTCAATTTGCCCTTAGGCCATAAACATATCGGGTTCTCGACCCAAACAGTGTTTCATTTTTCAATAAATAGTATCAAAACGCTCTGAGTGTCAAAACAATTTATCAGGAAAAGACTGAGTGTAAAGTCATAGTATATCAGTGAGAAAAATATAGTAAACACAACCCTCAAAGGGAAAACAGATCGGCACTAGGACCCAAACACGCCTTACCGCCCAAAACATATCAATATATATAAATACTAATTAAGCAAAGGCTTAAAAATCGGTTTCGCAATTCAATAGTCGCTTAAATACGGAGGATATTTCCAAAGTTCCAACCTTTTCATTTCAAAACCCATGAAAGGGAGCATAGTCCGGGGTTTCATACCCTCAGGACAGGATTTAAAGACATTACTTACCTCAAACTAGCCCGGAAACTATTCCGTAACGAGCTTGCCTCTCGAATCAACCTCCGAAGGCTCCAAATCTACCAAGTTCAAATTTTTATCATCAATATATGCTTAGGGAATAAATTCCAATCGAAATATATCAAATTTAGCTCAAAAACCCGAATTCGGTCAAAACCCGACCCCAAGCCCGCGTCCCGAAACTCAGAAATTTCTATACAAAAGTGTTCTTTGTCCTCTCACGAGTCCGTTTATATAAAGAACACCAAAATCGGAGTTCGTTTGACCCCTCAAATCGACCCTTAAAGGTCTCATAATCTCAAGCCCTAAAACCAAATTTTTCTACTGATTTTCCATGAATTTAAACTGGTTTTAGGTCGTGGAGGGGCTTTTATTTAACTGACCAGCAATATTTTCTTCGCGATCGCGGTCAACGGGCCACGTTCGCGTTGACTGTTGTTCATTGCCCTTCGCGATCGCACCCTAGGTCCGCGTTCGCACTGACCAAAGGCCTGGGGGTCCCCTAGGTGACTTGAACCCTTCGCGAACGCACTCGTCTCTCCGCGTTCGCGATGCACCTTTCTCCTCTTCTCCGCGTTCGCACCTGGACCATCGCGAACGTACAAGACAAAATTCCTCCAACTCCCATTTCCCCTATGCGAACGCGGGCTCCCTTCCGCGAACGCATAGGGTTAATTCCCTGTGCAAAAACACCAGAAAACCAGCTACGTTCTTGAGTCCAAATAGGTCCGTTAATCATCCGGAATCAATCTTGAGCCCCTCGGCACCCCAACCAAACTTACCAACACGTCACGTATGATCATTCAAACTTATTTGCACTTTCAAAACACCAGAACTAACATCAAAGCACCAAATTCACATTGGATTCAAGCCTAAGAACTTTGATATTTCTAAAATCCACCAATGGTGCCGAAACTATCCAAATCAACTCCGATTGACCTGAAATTTTGCAGACAAGTCCAAAATAACATTACAAACCTGTTCCAACTGTTGGAATTGCCTTCCGACCCCGATAGACTTTTTCCACTGTCGACCCGAAATCGCCAAAAAATATCTTTCGCCATTTCAAGCCTAATTCTACACCAGACATCACAAAATTATTCTGAACATACTCCTAAGTCCCAAATCACCTAACGAAGCTATTCGAACCATAAAATCCACATTCCGATGTCGTTTACCAATAAGTCAACTCTCAGTTAACTTTTCCCATTTTAAGGCTATTTTTTAAAGGCTAATTAACTGAACTCTCACTACAACCATTCGATTTCAAGACTATCAACTCTAATACATCAAATGCAGTATAACAAATCTATAACAAGTCGATAACAACAATTAAAATGTAGGTTTTACATAACGACAGACTGGGTCATTACATTCTCCCCCTCTTAAACAAACGTTCGTCCTCGAACGAGCCTAGAAACATACCTGGAGTCTAAAAAAAGTGAGGATATGTGCTCTGCATATCCTGCTCGGTCTCCCAAGTAGCCTCCTCCACTGGCTGAGCTCTCCACTGCACATTCACTAATGCTATCTCCTTAGATCTCAGCTTTTTGACCTCACGAGCCAAAATTGCTACCGGCTCCACCTCATATGACATATCCCCCTCGAACTTAATTGTGCTGAAGTCTAACACATGAGACGGATCACCAACATATTTTCTGAGCATCGACACATGAAACACCGGATGAACACTCGACAAGTAGGGTGGCAAGGCAAGTCTATAAGCCACCTCTCCAACCTTCCAAAGCACCTCAAAAGGCCAAATAAATCGAGGACTCAGCTTTCCTCTCTTGCCGAACCTCATAACACCCTTCATGGGTGATACCTTCAGTAGTACCTTATCACATTCCATAAATGATACATCTCGTACCTTCCGGTCCGCATAACTCTTTTGCCTAGACTGCGTCATGCGAAGTCGCTCCTGAATCAATTTCACCTTATCCAACGCATCCTGAATCAAGTATGTGCCCAATAACTTAGCCTCACCAGGCTCGAACCAACCAAACGGAGATGTACACCTCCTACCATACAAGGCCTCATACGGGGCCATCTGAATACTGGACTAGTAGCTGTTATTATATGCAAACTCCGCCAGCGGCAGGAACTAATCCCATGAACCACCAAAATCAATCACACAAGCCCATAACATATCCTCCAATATCTGAATAATCCGTTCTGACTGCCCGTCGGTCTCAAGATGAAATGCAGTGCTCAACTCTACATCAGTACCCATACCTTTCTATACGGCTCTCCAAACCTGAGATGTGAATTGAGTACCTCTGTCGGAAATAATAGAAATCAGAACTCCATGAAACCGGACAATCTCCTTAATGTAAATACCAGCTAACCGCTCTGAAGTATAAGTAGTAGGGAGAGGAATGAAATGCGCGAACTTGGTCAATCTATCTACAATGACCCAAATAGCATCAAAACCCTTCGAAGTCCGTGGAAGCCCAACTACAAAATCCATAGTAATTCTCTCCCATTTCCACTCTGGAATATCCAACCTCTGAAACAAACCACATGGTCTTTGGTGCTCATACTTGACCTGCTGGCAGTTGAGACACCTTGCTACATACTCTACAATATCTCTCTTCATCCGCCTCCACCAATACTGCTATTTCAGATTCTGATACATCTTCGCGGCACCCGGATGAATAGAGTACCGTGAGTTGTGAGCCTCTACTAATATTATCTCTCGAATACCCTCTACATTGGGCACGCAAATCCGGCCATGCATCCTCACAACTCCGTCATCACCAATAGTCACATCTCTGGTATCACCCCGACGAACTCTATCCTGAAGAACTAATAAGTGTCAGTCATCATACTGCCGAGCTTTAATCCGCTCAAATAAAGAAGACTGGGAAGCCATGCTAGCTACCACCCGTGGAGAGTCTGACAAATCCAACCTCACTAACTGACCTGCTAAAGCCTGAACATCAAGGGCTAAAGGTCGCTCTACTGCTGAAAGGTAAGCTAGACTTCCCAAACTCTCGGCTCTGCGATTCAAGGCATCGGCCACCACATTGACCTTCCCTAGATGATACAAAATAGTTAAGTCATAGTCCTTGAGAAGCTCCAACCATCTCCTCTGCCGCAAATTCAAGTCCTTCTGCCTNTGCGACTCAAGGCATCGGCCACCACATTGGCCTTCCCCGGATGATACAAAATAGTTAAGTCATAGTCCTTGAGAAGCTCCAACCATCTCCTCTGCCGCAAATTCAAGTCCTTCTGCCTCAGCAGATACTGCAAACTACGATGATCGGTGAAAATCTCACACTGTACCCCATAGAAATAGTGACACCAAATCTTTAAGGCATGAACGATGGCAGCTAACTCAAGATCGTGCACTGGATAATTCTTCTCGTGCACCTTCAACTGTCTCGATGCATAGGAAATCACCCTACCGTCCTGCATCAACACCGCTCCCAAGCCAACTCTAGAAGCATCACAATAAACCGTGTAAGAACCCAAACCAGTAGACAGAACCAACACCAGAGCTGTAGTCAATTCTTACTTCAGGTTCTGAAATCTCTCCTCATATTCATTGGACCATCTGAATAGAACACCCTTCTGTGTCAATCTAGTTAGAGGTGAAGCAATAGAATAGAATCCTCCCACAAAGCTACGGTAGTAACCCGCCAAATCGAGGAAACTCCGAATCTTTGTAGCTGAAGACGGTTCTGGCCAACTCTGCACCGCCTCAATCTTCTTCGGATCAACCTGAATACCCTCACTAGACACCACGTGCCCCAAGAAGGCTACCGAACCAAGCCAAAACTCACACTTGGAGAATATTTCATAAAGCTTCTCCTCCCTCAATCTCTGTAGCACAATCCTCAAGTGATGAGCATGCTCCTCCTTGCTACGAGAATATACAAGAATTTCATCAATGAACACAATGACAAACGAATAAAGGTAAGGCTGAAACACGTTGTTCATCAATTGCATGAACGCGGCTGGGGCATTGGTCATCCCAAATGACATAACCAGAAACTCATAATGACCGTATCTGGTCCTGAAAGCAGTCTTCGGAATGTTAGAATCTTGAATCTCCAGCTGATGATACCCAGACCTTAAGTCAATCTTGGAGAACACCTTATCTCCCTGGAGCTGATCAAATAAGTCATCAATATGAGGTAAAGGATATCGGTTCTTCACCGTAACCTTATTCAGCTGCCTATAATCAATGCACATACGCATGGAACCATTCTTTTTTTTCACAAATAACACTGGCGCACCCCAAGGCGACACACTAGGCCGGATGAACCCCTTATCTAAGAGTTCCTAAAGTTGCTCTTTTAATTCTTTCAACTCTGCTGGTGCCATACGGTAAGGTGGAATAGAGATAGGATGAGTATCTGGCACCAGGTCAATACCAAAATCAATATCCCTGTCAGGTGGCATGCCTGGCAGGTCTGTAGGAAATACATCCGGAAAATCACGGACTACAGGAACAGAATCAACAGATTGAGTCTCACTACTAACATCCCTCACAAAAGCAAGATAAGATTCACACCCTTTCTTAACCATACGCTGAGCCTTTAAATAAGAAATCACTCTGCTAGGTACATGCTCTATAGACCCCCTCCACTCAACTCTTGGAACTCCGGGCATAGCTAAGGTAACGGTCTTAGCGTGACAATCAAGAATCGCATGACATGGTGATAACCAATCCATGCCCATAATTACATCAAAATCAACCATACTGAGTAACATCAAGTCCACTCGGGTCTCCAAACCCACAATAGATATAAGACACGACTGATACACACGGTTCAAAAAGATAGTATCACCCACCGGAGTCGAAACATGAACATAAGTAACTACAGACTCACGGGGCATATTCAGGAAATGAGAAAAATAGGATGAGACATAAGAGTACGTGGAACTAGGGTCAAATAAAACCAAAGCATCACTGTGACAAACTGAAATAGTACCTGTAATCACTGCATCTGACGCCATAGCATCAAGCCTAGTCGGAAGTGCATAAATACGCGACTGGCCTCCACCTGATCGACCTCCCCTTCTTGGATGGCCTCTAGCTGCCTGACCACCACCCCTGGCTGTCTAGGTAGGTGGTGATGTGACTGGGGCTGAAACCGAGGGCTGAACCCTCTGCTGAGATGAACTACTAGGACGACGGGGACACTGCCTCCACCCATGTCCGAACTCTCCACACTCATAACAACTACCTGAAGCCGGAGATGAGAACTGACGAGAATCTCTGTCACCCTGATAACCCCCAGATGGAACATGCATAGAAGAGCCCTGATAAGATGATGCTCGGGCAGAGCTCTGAGCTGGGAGGGAACTACAAGATGAACTTCCCTGATGAGAATTGCGAGGACCCTGCCCTGACGATATACCATTGTAAGCTGGGCGAGCTGGCTGTAGAGGTCTAAATGGACGACCTCTATTAGGCTGAAATTTCCCTCTGGGAGGAGCATCACTGAAATTACCTGATCCCCGAGGCCTCTTAGCCTCCCTCTCCTCACGATCTTGCCTACGAACCGACTCAATGTCCCGAGCAATGTCAATAACCTGCTCAAATATAGCTCCAGACACCCTCTCTCTCGTCGTCAAGATCCGAAGCTGATAAGTAAGACCATCTACAAACCTCCTAATCCTCTCCCTGTCCGTAGGGACAATCTCAGAAGCATGTCTAGCCAACTCAGAAAACCTCATCTCGTACTGAGTAACTGACAACTCTCCCTGACGCAACTACTCAAACTGTCTATGTTTCTCCTCTCTGTGTGACTGAGGAACATACTTCTCCAAAAAGATCGTGGAGAACTGCTGCCAGGTAAGAGGTGGTGAACCAACCGGCCTACGCCTCTCGAATGACTCCCACCAAGTAAAAGCAGCACCCGCAAACTGAAATGTAGAAAACGAGACCCCACTGGTCTCCAAAATACCCGCAGTACGTAGTATCCTCTGGCATTTATCCAGAAAACCTTGGGCATCCTCACTCTCTGTGCCGCTGAAAGTCGGAGGCGTAAGTCTATTGAACCTTTCCAGTCTACGCTGATCATCCTCGGGCATAGCTGGAACTACAAAATTCTGGACTGGGACAACCGGCTGAGCTGGGTCTACCCCCGGTGTCTGAATACCCTGTACAACTTGCTCAGGTGTCCGGGTAGCTGGAGTCTGATTGCCTCCCCCGGCCTGAGTTGCGGTGGTAGTAGTGGACATAGCAACTGCCCGAGCTAAACTGGAACACACCGTCAATATCTGAGCCAGGGTCTCCTGAAGACCCGGAATAACAATAGGCACTGCCGGTGCCTGAGCCTGTCCCTGTGGAGCACCATCAGCGGGAACCTGATTCGGAATAACAGGGGGATCGTCTGGTACAACCCCTGCTGCTGTAAGAGCTGCTCCTATACCTCTACCACAGCCCCGACCCCTTGTGGGTCTGGCTGGTGCTAGGTCACCCTGATCGGTATTGCGTGTCCTCACCATCTGTGAGAGATTGAAACAACGTAAGTTTAGATTTCAAGAATCAATAGATTAGCATGAAAGAGTTCAAGAAATAGAGATGTTTCCTAAAAGTTCTGCAGCCTCTCGAAGATAAGTACATACGTCTCCGTACCGATCCGCAAGACTCTACTAAACTTGCTCATGATCGTTGAGTCCTATGTAACCTAGTGCTCTGATACAAACTTGTCACGACCCCAAATCCTAACACGCCGTGATGGTGCCTATCGTGGAACTAGGCTAGCCAACCATCACTTTACTAAGCATTTGTTCAATTATACGAGTTAACAATTTAATAATAAGCATGCAACCAAGCATAGAATAATATAATTAAGTCTTAGCGTTCCCATATTAGCCTAAACAAACCTCGCAAGAGCTGGAGTCAATAGCCATGAGCATCTAAGAATAAATAAATCTAACTCTACTAAAACTATAATATACGTCTCTGAATTAAATGCTAAAAACCAACTAAGGAAGGGAAGCGGAGAAGCTGTGGACTCTGAACAGCTACTTCAAAATCCCGTGAATCTGCAACTACCAGCAAGGACAGCTACTGCTCCAGACCGTCACCTGAATCTGTGCACAGAGGCACAGGGAGTCTTTATGATACGCCAACTCAGTAGTAATGAAAATAAATCACAGTCTGGGAATTATAAAACGCACAGTACAGATACACAATTCCACAAAACCAGTAAAACACCAAGTCACCAGATAGTATTCATCAAATACATGAGTTCAAAAATCATTTTCCCGAAATCCTTTGAAAACAAGTGCAATATCAGTATATCTCAGTAAAATTCTCAGTAAAACCAGTTTGAAAACAAGTAAATCATAGTTCGGAAACTTAGTAAAATCATCATAAATCTGCCCCTCGGGCCAAAATCATTTCGTGTAACAGTTGCCCCTCAGGCATTCTCTCAATCACTCAGTATCAATCATCACTCAGTATCAGCCCCGCGGGCGATCATCATCACTCAATCTATACCGACGCTCACTAGGGGTGTGTACAGACTCTGGAGGGGCTCCTACAGCCCAAGCGCAATAATAACATAAGGCCTGAAAGCCTCCTCACCACTCTCCTGAGGCCTGAAAGCCTCCTCACAACACTCTTGAGGCCTGAAAGCCTCCTCACCACTCAGTCAGACACTCTCAATTTGCCCTTAGGCCATAAACATACGGGGTTCTCGACCCAAACAGTGTTTCATTTTTCAATAAATAGTATCAAAATGCTCTGAGTGTCAAAACAATTTATCAGGAAAAGACTGAGTGTAAAGTCATAGCATATCAGTGAGGAAAATATAGTAAATACAAACCTCAAAGGTAAAACAGATTGGCACTAGGCCCCAAACACGGCTTACCGCCCAAAACATATCAATATATATAAATACTAATTAAGCAAAAGCTTAAAAATCGGTTTCGCAACTCAATAGTTGCCTAAATACGGAAGATATTTCCAAAGTTCCAACCTTTTCATTTCAAAATCCGTGAAAGGGTGCATAGTCCGGGGTTTCATACCCTCAGGACAGGATTTAAAGACATTACTTACCTAAAAACTAGCCCGGAAACTATTTCGCAATGCGCTTGCCTCTCGAATCAACCTCCGAAGGCTCCAAATCTACCAAGTTATGATTTTTATCATCAATATATGCTTAGGGAACGAATTCCAATCGAAAGATATCAAATTTAGCTCAAAAATCCGAATTCTCTCAAAACCCGACCCCTGGGCCCGCATCCTGAAACTTAGAAATTTCTATACAAAAGTGTTCTTCGTCCTCTCATGAGTCCGTACATATAAAGAACACCAAAATCGGAGTTCGTTTGACCCCTCAAATCGACCCTTAAAGGTCTCGTAATCTCAAGCCCTAAAACCAAATTTTTCTACTATTTTTCCATGAATTAACACTGATTTTATGTTCTATAATCATCCATAATCGAGTTTTAATGATCAAACACTTACCTCTATGAAGAACAAGGATTTCCCCCTTCAAAAATCGCCTCAAAAGCTCTTTGTCCGTATAAAAATAGTGTAACAAGGGTTTAGGTCGCGGAGGGGCTTTTATTTAACTGACCAGTAATTTGTTCTTCGCGATCGCGGACAACGGGCCGCGTTCGCGTTGACTGTTTTTCCTTTCCCTTCCCGATCACGGTCAGATCATCGTGATCGCACTGCCTTGCCCAGACGACCCTTCGCGATCGCACCCCAGGTTCGTGTTCGCACTGAACAATGGCCTGGGGGTCCCCCAGGTGACTTGAACCCTAAGCGAATGCACTCGTCTCTCCGCGTTCGCGATGCACCTTTCTCCTCTCTTCCGCGTTCGCACCTGGACCATCGCGAACGCACATCACAAAAATCCCCGAGCTCCCATTTCCCCTATGCGAACGCGGGACCCCTTCCGCGAACGCATATGGTTAATTCCCTGTGCAAAAACACCAGAAAACCAGCTACGTTCTTGAGTCCAAATGGGTCCGTTAATCACCTGGAATCAATATCGAGCCCCTCGGGACCCCAACCAAACTTACCAACACGTCACGTATGATCATTCAAACTTACTTGCACTGTCAAAACACCAAAACTAACATCAAAGCACCAAATTCACAGTGGATTCAAGCCTAAGAACTTTGATATTTCTAAATTCCACCAATGGTGCCGAAACTATCTAAATAAACTCCGATTGACCTACAATTTTTTATACATGTCCAAAATAACATTATGAACGTTATCCAACTGTCGGAATTCCATTCCGACCCTGATAGCCTATTTCCACTGTCGACCCGAAATCGCCAAAAACTATCTTTCTCCATTTCAAGCCTAATTCTACACCGGACATCACAAAATTATTTTGAACATACTCCTAAGTCCAAATCATCTAACGAAGCTATTCAAACCATAAAATCCGCATTCCGAGGCTGTTTACTAATAAGTCAACTCTCAGTTGACTTTTTCCATTTTAATGCTGTTTTTTAAAGGCTAATTAACTAAACTCTCACTACAACCATTCGATTTCAAGCCTATCAACTCTAATATATCAAATACAGTATAACCAATCTATAACAAGTCGATAACAATAATTAAAATACAGGTTTTATGTAACGACAGATCGGGTCGTTACAGATTTTTGGAAGGGTATAGAGAGATATCAGTTTGAGGCTAAGCAGGCGGGGTTATCTCCTCCGGGGTGTCCTAAGGTTGTGTGATACTTATGTTGTTTTGTATCAAGTTCTCTATTACCATTAAATGATATATGGTTCAATCTGAATTGAGATCGCTTGTGGAAGTTGGCATTATTATTACAATGGTGAATGCGAGATTTGCTGAAGATTTGAGATATTAGATGTTTTGTATTATATGATCTTATGAAGGATTAAGTTTAATCTCCTGGCGGTATTGTGGCAGTGGGAGTGTATGGGCATTGTGAGTTGTTGTTTGTTTTGATCCATGTCTTTGAGTCAAGTGGGGTAGTCTGCTAATGATAAGTTGATTGCAAAATTATTTGTTGTATTGGTCTAAGTTCGAGGTATACTGGTGAATCAGTTATGACCTTCAGAGGTGGAGTTTGAGAATGACTCGAGTAGTGGAAATATTTTGATTCACGATGTATTATACTCTATGAGTAAATGAGTTTTATTAAATGATTGAGTTGTATTTGTAAAGTGTGTAGTGTGTGTGGAGTAGGAATTTGATTGGTTGCTTAGGGTGTGGGTTACTCCATTGGGTGTTGGTGTACTAATGGGGGCACAGGTTGTTCGCTCCGCTTGGTTGGTTTAGTTGGGAATTGAGCATAGTAAATGACTCTCGAGATTGGTTCTGATGGACTCAACATTTATATTATAGTTGGGAATCTTCAGGATGTGTATTTAGCTAGAAATTGAGGTTCTCATTGGATGGTGTCAAGACTTGTGGCATTTCTATATTAATTCTACATTGCGGTATCGGGAAAGGGAGAGAATAGCTTAAATTCATAGAAAGTCTCTTTAGAGTAAGTGCTTGAGTTGTGGTAATTTTGGGGTGCTTAAGAGGATATTCAGCGGCTGATGATCCTTAGGGCGCTGTGTTTTGGTGCTAGGGTCTCGTATGGTGAGTTTTGGTTGAGTATTTTGGTATTATGGCAAGGGATAGAATCAATTTGAAGGTAACTCAAGAGGAACTAGGAGAAATAAGACAACTTGGTAGTAGGTTGAATCGACATGATAATAAGTAAGATTGGTTTGTTGGGTGTTTATGATGTGCTAATGATTCTACGTGTGATTCGTGGCGACCTGCGTGGCTTGGTTGAGTTAGAGGTATTCAGTCCTGATGGGTTGGTTAAGTGCAAATGGATTTCGGAGGTTCTTGATGGTCTATACCATGGTTTGAGATGTATATTTCCTACTGGTGCGTGGGGAATATGGCGTATTGTAATTTTCTCTAGAATGGAGTCCAATGATAAGATCTTAGCTAATTGAGTATGTAGTTGCTTGAGAGTCAGAGTGGGTTTTGAGATTTGTCGTATCTTTCATATGGTAGCATAATGGGTGCAATGTGTGGTGTAGTATTGAGATTGCAGGTGCAAGGTCACGATGCGGTTTTGAAAGGAAGGTTCTGAAATATTATGCAGCATGGACGATCTCAGGTGAACAAATAGATGATATTACTTCTAGGTATGTCTTGATGAAGGTGTAAGTTTCAAAAGGGGCACTGTGGTTGGATTTATGGATACTTCATTAGTGTGGCGGTACTCTCCTTGTTTGTCGGCTGCGGTCATTCAAATTTTTCTTGGTAACACATATAGATTATAGGGGTATCCCTCATGGTAGGATCGTGTATTGGAGAAGTATTTGGAATTCAGGCGGTGGAGTTGAGATCAGATATGGTGATTCGTGTGCTCTATGGATTTGGAGACTGGGAACTTTAATGAGTAGATAATTTCATAGTTGTGGGTTGTGGAGGCATAGGCAAGGTTAGTCAGAGGTTAGTTTGTGTTGTGATTCAGTCATTATGGACCTTCGGAAGGTTACTTATCTATTGGGGATGACCTGATCGATTTGGGGTTCATTAGTAGGCCCAATTGGGATAGGTGTTTTGCACCGAGTCGGATTGGTTGGCTTCGTAGTGCTATTATTGAGGGACGAGCTATTCAGTTGTTGTGGGGCTTATTTGTGTTATGAAATGAGTTATGAGTTACTCTTCTATGCTACGAGGAGTTATGATTCATTGGTTTTAGACACACATGGTGCGGTTCTATTGTGGTCTTATAGCGGAATTTGAGTGAGATGAGTAATTGGGTTTTTCATGATTTAGGCGTATTGGTTATATTCTTTCGGGTTTTGTGTGGCATGGTATCGTCTGATTCTCCGTGGTTATAGTAATGCACTTTGAGTGCTTGATGTTGAATTTCTCGTTGTTATTTATTTTGAGCAAGGCGGAGCGAGGTATATAATTAGGGCTAGCATTTGGATGGGGTCACGCATTGCATGCAAAGTTATATTGAGATATGATCCTTGTGTGTTGAATTCGTGTGTTTTGGTTCTGCGGTGTGAGGAGTTCTTAGCATTTCGTTGTGGTAGTACTTAGTTATCTTGCGGGATGGTTCTCTTATTGATGTCATTTTTTTATTCCATGTTTGAGTACATTTGGAATGTAACCTATTAGTGCACAGACTACACGGGTTATGGCTTTAAGCTGTATTGGTGCGTCATGTTACTAGAATAGTTTTGTTGGATGCGATGGGGTCATCAGACCTAGAATGGGTGCTATTGGAAGATGCGACATATTTTGGAGAATATTGAGCTGATCGGTTAGAAAATTTGCTATAGTTCCTATATAAGGAGTGGGAGTTCCACCACTAGTTGTTCCGCCAAATGGTTATGGGTTCCTGCATGTTTCTTTCATCATTGACAATATATGAAAGTGTTTTGATTGGGTCTCTATTTGATAATAGGTTTATTACCAAAATTGGATTGTTCTGAGCAGCCACTGTGATCATAAATTATCGATGCGAGTGTTTGAGTTATGTAAGATATCATTGATTTCATCTTGAGTAATGGCTATGATTGGGTACAGCTTGTACGGACCTATGTAGTGTGTATATGCGAGATTCTGATCGTATAGAAATTTCGGATGTGGAATTTTAGATTCTAAGGCTTGGGCTAGGTTGGATGAGGAAATTTCAGTTATGTTGGGTAATCAGACCTATATGGGATAGGATGACGTGGGATCACCCCTGGGTATGTGCGTGGTAAGGTTACGCGGCAGTTTGATGGTGTTGTAGAACAACTCTTGGCACGTTCGAGGACGAAACTATGTTTAAGTTGGGGACGATGTAACGACTCGGCCGGTCGTTCTAAGAGTTATAGCCCATTTTCCCCATGTCTACTTCCTTATGCGTTGTTCAGCCTTATTGTATAGTATCCGATTGGTTGGTTCGGGTTCGGAATGTGATTTGGTAGTCCATGGGAGAATTAGGCTTGAATTGGTGAAAATGGAAATTTGGCGGTTTCCGGGTCGATGGTGGAAAATTAGATATCGGGGTCGGAATGGAATTTCAGAAGTTGGAATAGACTTGTGGTTTCATACTTGACTTGTGTGCACAATTTGAAGATATTCGGACAAGGTTTGAGTGGTTTCGGCGTCGTTTGTGGAATTTAGGAGTTATAAGTTCTTAGGATTGAATCCGAGTTTGATTAGATGTTCTGGTGTTATTTTGAGTAGTTCATAGGTTTGGCTAAGTTTGAATGATGTTATGGGATGCGCTGTGTGATGACCCAAGGGGTCATTTTATGAAATTAGACCTAATTCCAGGCTTATTAGTCATAAAAAGATTAATTCTAACTACCTTGATTTTTGTGCGCAGTCCGGGCATGAAACCGGAAAGCTTTTATGTGAAAATATGAGAAATAGTAATTTCTAGAGTTAAAATTTGACTATGGTTGACTTTGGTCAACATTTTTACCAAACGGACAAGGATCTGTGTTTTGACGATCCCGGGAGGTCCGCAGTAAAATATGCGACTTGGGCGTATGCCACAAAATGAATTTCGAAGTCCCACGCCTTAGAAATCAATTTTTGAAAGAAATTGTTTTGCTTAATTATTAAGGAAATAAAGAAAAGAATTAATGTTTGAAACCATTTGTATCGGGCTCGTATTTTGGTTTCGGAGTCTGGTACAGATTTGTTATATTATTTGAATACTATCTGTGAAATTTGGTGAAAGTCGGAGTTTATTTGACGTGATTTGGACGTCCGGTTGAAAAAAGTGTTCTTGAGAAAAATGATAAGATTTGAGGTTTAATTCATAGTTTTACATGTTATTTTCATGATTTTATCGCACGAGCAAGTCTGTATGATGTTTTTAGACTTATGTGCATATTTGGTTTAGAGCCTCGAGGGCTCGGGTGAGTTTTGGATAGGTCACCGGATGTTTTAAACTCATAAGATGCTGTTGTAATTGTTGTTAACTAGTGTGCCCTTATTTGTGCATTGCATTCGCGTCACCCCAATCGCGAACGCGTAGGGTAAATGGCTGGGGTCATTTTCGTTCTATGCGAACGCACCCCTACCCTCGCGAACGCATAGTGTAATTTTCAGGGGGGTCGCCCTTGGTACTATGCAAACGCGTTCACCCCCATACGCGAACGCACCGGGAAAATGGACCTGGGGGGAGGAGCTATTGTGCTATGCGAACGCACCTACGGGTCCGCGATCGCGATGGCCCAAGTCCCTAAGCCTATGCGAACGCGGGCAGGCCCATGCGAACGCATAGAAGGCCTGCCCAGGTGTATAAATTCACTTTTAAACACGGAGAAAACCCTTTTTCTTCATAATTTTCAAACTACACATCCCTAAGGACGATTTTCTTCATCAAAGTTCATCCCCAAATTGTTGGTTATCAATTCTAAACTTTACTCTTTCAATTACCCAATGTTTTTCATCACATTTAAATCTAAAATCAAGAGTTTTCATGGTAAAAAATTGAGGGTTTGGGTAGAATTAGGGAATTTTGTAAAAATCAAATCTTTACCTCGAATTGAGGTCGGATTTCGAAACTAATTGTATATTCAGGCTCGTGGGTGAATGGGTAAACGTAATTTGGTCCGAACCCTGAGTTTGGACCAAGCGGGCCTGGGGTCGGGTTTTAACTTTTTTTGAGAAAACTTAGGAAAAATTATAATTTTCAGTAAAGTTAGTTCCTTTAGCATTGATTAATGATATTAAGTTAATTATGGTTAGATTCGAGTGTATTGGAGGTGAATTCAAAAGGAAAAGCTATAATTGAGCAGTGAGTGACTTGCGAATTTGAGGTAAGTGCTTGGTTTAACCTTGACTTGAGGGGATAGGAATTCCCAACTAAATTGTTATGTGAAATTTCATGTGAGTAGTGAATAGGTGAGGTGATGAGTATCTATGCACCACCAAATTGTCTGCTTACATGATCCCTTTCCCCGTTTCCAATTTAATTGCTCCATGTTTTAATTATTTCATGTTCATTGTCGTTTCTATGATTACTTGGCTTGTTAATTTGTTGTTAAGTTTCGTTGCAATTATTTTTGGGAAAGTATTAGTTGTTTTCCTTGGTTTCATTGTGGTATATTAATATTGAGTGGGTTGACATTGTTGTACGAGATATATATGTATATTTGTTGGTTCAATTTTGAGATAATATTGATAAGTTATGAGAAGTACTGTTTTCTGTTTACAATTGTTGGTATAACAGTGTTGTGAAAGGTTTGTCCTGAATTGTGAAAGTTTTTGATAAATAAATAAATTGATAGTGATAAGAGTGGACATGTGAAATAAATGATACTGATAAGGGCGGACAGGTGAGATAATAGATAGCAATAAGGGTGGACAGGCGGGATCGGGTTGCACGTCGCAACAAGACAGTGATATGGGAGAATATTTATGTGTTATTGATTTTAAACGCAAATAATTGGAAAATTTACTATTTTACGCTACTGTTTCTCATATTATGCACATACGATTGTTTTAGGGTGAAGTTTGGAAATTTATGTGAGATCTTGGTTACCCCTGAGGCCTGGAATAGGCGACTGAGTTGTTTTATTTACTATAGCAGTTTATCTTCTTTTTTGTGCAGAATCGTTTTATTGCTTTATTATATATATATATATATATATATATAAAAATATATATTGTCACAGGTTAAGTTATAGTTGCCCACCTTAGCCTCGTTACTACTTCGTCAGGGTTAGACTCGGCACTTACTCAGTACATGGGGTCGGTTGTACTGATACTACACTCTACAATCTTTTGTGCAGATCAAGGTACCAGCCAGCGTTAGAGCTTTTAGTAGCGAGTCCAACGTTCAGAGACACGAGGTATATCTCCCGGCGTTCGCAGATCCCTATAGTCTTCTCTTAGTTCATAGAGACTTTATTAAATTTTTCTCAAACCAGTTATATTATTTCTTTCAACCCATTATTTGTAGTAGTCTTAGACGTTCGTGAATTGTGATACCAGACCCTGGGGTAGTCTTAGAGTTATATATTTAGTTCGTGGCTCGGTTTATTTATTTTCTTATTATTTTATATTTGGAGTTATTCAATGGAATTCATTAGATTAAGTTTACTTTAAATTTATTTTATTGTGTTTAAGTAAATAATTAAAGAAAAATAGCTAATCGAATTCTAACATTGGCTTGCCTAGAAAGTGTAGTGTTAGGCGCCATCACGATCCCTAAGGTTAGGAATTTGGTTCGTGACACGCTGGTATGGTTGTTTGAGGTCCCGAGTGCCTCGGGTGTTTTCCGCATGGTTAGCGGATGGGTCTATTTGTTGGAAAAACTGTTGGTATTGCTGGTGTTTGGTTTTTTAAGTTAGGACTGCGGACCGCGCAAGATTTACGCGGTCAGCAGAAGGGTTTCGCGGAGGCGGCGAAATTCCGCGGTCAGCAGAGGAGGGTGACGCGGACAGCGAAAAAGTGGACGCGATCGATGGAGATCGGGAATTTAGCGGACGTGGTGGGAATTCCCCGGACTGCGATGAGGCAAGCGCGGGGGAGATGAAATTTAGCGGTCAGCGAAATCAGAATCCGAGGGGTGCACTATAAATACGAGGTTCAGAGCTTTATTTCATATTTTGAGCTAGAGAGCTCGGGTTTTGGCGAGTTTTCGAAGGTTTTTCAAGAACTTCATCGGGGTAAGTGATTCTAACTCATATTTGGCTAAAATACATGAATATAGCATTGAATTCATCATTCGATTAGTGGATTGGGATGAAAATTGGGAAAAAGTTATAGAAATTTAATAAATTGGTATTTCGAGAGTTGAATGTCAATTCGAAGTCGGATTTTCATAAATTTGGTATGGTTGGACTCATGAGTGAATGGGTTTCTTAATTTTGTAAATTTTATTGGATTTTGATACATGGGCCCGTTGACCGGGTTTGGCTAATTTCGGGATTTGTGGTTTGATTTGATAATTTCATATGGGATTCATTCCTTTAGCGTGTATTGGTGATAATATACTAATTTTGGATAGATTCAGAGCATTTGGAGATTGAATCAAGGAGCAAGAGCATCGCGGGCAAGAGTTTTGTCCTGTTTGAGCTAGGTAACAATTGTAAATCTAGTCTTGAGGGTATGAAACTCCGGATTTCGTACAATTTCACTATATTGGGGTGACACACATGGTAGGTGACGGGCGTGTGGGCGTTAACCGTTAGGGATTGTGACTTGGTCCGTCTCGTAGGAACGATAGAGTTGCATATTTAGATCCAAGTTGTATAATAGGTATGTGTTTTAGAAAGAATTCTTATAACTTGGGCTGAATGTCATGTTTGGGGCCATGAGCCAGTATTGTTTGGACCCCCAGGAGTATTTCATTACTATCCTCACACTTTTTGATTTGAAAGTTATCCTCAGTCATGATTTTTACATGTTCACGATTTAATTCAGTTTCATTACTCTATTTTGAAACTTATGAAAGTTGTTTTGGGCTGAGTCCCTGATTCTACTGAAATGCACGAGTGGCTTGTGAGGTTTATAACTGAGTGAGGTTGAGGGCCTAATTGTGAGTATATTTATGGGAGCGGGTTGCACGCCGCAGCATGACATTGATTTATTCCATGATTGTTTGATATAGAGCTTGGGTTGAAGGAGCCCCTTCGGAGTCTGTACACACCCCCAGTGAGCGCAGGTACCTACCGAGTGCGAGTGCCGAGTGCCGAGTGACGAGTGACTGCAAGGCATGAGTGATGGTTAGGTATGCCCGAGGGGATGATATGAGTGACTGTGAGGCTTGCCCGGGGGGCTGTATATGAGTGATATTTTTCCCGAGGGGCTTGTTTATGACATGATTCTTTTCACTCTATTTTTATATTGAGCCTCCATTGAAACTGTTGAAAAATATTTATACATGTTTTCTATCGAAACTGGAGTTTTTCTTTTACGAGATATTTTGATTCTAATATTGGATTGACATTATGATGTTTCATTGAATCTTTATATTATGAACTTTTCATGATTTTAGTGATCTTCACTGCACTCAGTCTTTATTTATGGTTGTTACTTACTGAGTTTGCATACTCATGTTACTCCCTGCACCTTGTGTGCAAATCCAGGTGCCACGGGACGATCGAGTGAGTGTTGACTTATCCTCAGCTGATTTCGGAGTTCAGCAAGGTAGCTGCATGATGACTGCAAATTTGTTTTTCTCCCTCCTACCTTCCAGTAGTTTATTTCTATAAGACTTATTTTCCTTGTAGACTGTATTGGACCTAGTACTATTAGACATGTATCGTAGATGCTCATGACTAGTGACACCCGAGGTCGGGCCTTTATTTATGTGTTTCTTTTGGTATAGATTTTCTTCTATTTGAAAGTTTTATTGTTAAAAGACTTGAAAGTTATTTGTTTGAAAATGAAATATTGCGTTTGTTTTTGGAAGTGAATCGGTTGTCCTAGTACGATGATAGGCTCCATCACGACTTGGTAATTTGGGTCGTGACACTTTTAGAGTGATTTGTGGACCGGAAAGTGGACTTGGGAATGAGGTAAGTCTCTTTCCTAACCTTGTAAGAGAGAACTAACCCCATAGGCACTTCAATTGTTATTTTCTACTAATTGCGGGTTCTACGTACGCACGAAGTGACGAGAGTTCGTGTGTAGCTAAAATTCATGTTATGTCCAGTTAGGCATAGGCCTTTATTATGCTATTACTTGCACTGTGTGAACTCAATTTTCAAGTTTTATTGCTTGTATTAATAAGTAAAACTTGGTTAAAGATCATGTTAAATTGAGCTTCATCACTTTAAGATTTGGCAGAATGTTTAATTTTTAATGGAAATTATATTCTTATATGGGCTTACCTTGGAGTAGTAAATATACCATTTGTAATCCGAAGAGTTTCTCTATTCTTGTGGATCGGGCCCAACGCTTCAGCAATATTTATATATATTATGGGATGTATCCATGGATCGGGCCGTATGACCTCGGCGTAACTCGTGTGTGTTGTCACTCGGAGTCTAGTTATACTCTATATGTTTTTCATGACGTGAGGATTTATAAATACATGTTGATCCCTTACTTGTTGAGATTAGCATGAGATATTTGGGGACTTGTCATTTTGTTAAGTGATCATTTAATTATTGCCTCGTATTCCATTATTGTTGTTGTATTTTATGCCAAGTAAATGTTCTTGTACATTATATATATTGCCCATTAGTAAGTGTCGATGTCGACCCCTTGTCACTACTTCTTCGAGGTTAGACTCGATACTTACTGGGTACACGTTGTTTACTTACTAAATATACACCTCTACATATATTGTGCAGGTTCTAAGGCAAGTGCATGTCGAGTTCGTCTTGGCGCGCATCCACATTACGAGGAGGCTTAGTAGTGAGTTGTTTCACATGCTCCATTTTGCAGCACCCGGAGCCTCCTTGTTACATCTCGCGTTTTCGTACGTAAAAGTTTTGTCTTCAGGTAATTGACGTAGATTGGGGGATGAGATTTTATTGAGATTATAAGCATTTATGCTATTTATAACAAGCAATAAGTAAGTGCTGTGAAAGATAAAGGGTAAACGAATCAAAGAAAATGAGTTTCGTTGAAGGTTGTTGATTTGGGATAAAATACAGTACGAGCCATAATACCCGGTATTTATGGACTAGTGTCATACAAGGTACTATATGACCATGATAGTAAGGTATACAAGGTATGTTAAAAGTGAGTAGTATTTTAAGTAAGTTGAGATAATTTTTAATTATGTGGGTAACTGGTTAATTATTGGGTAATGAGATATTACCTAATTAATTAAAGAATTATTTGATAAGGATTAAATTTCACTACGTGGCAGCCCACCCTCAAATTAAGTGACTCATAAATCAACTTGAAAGGTGGCAAACTAATGTGATAAACACAAGTCACTACATTCTTCATTGACGTAAACACATACTTAGAAGATTTGCATTTTTGCTTCATTTGGCCTTTAGATGTTCAAGTGATTAATTTTATCATGTTCTTTCTAGTGAAAACACACGTTAGAATGTATTAAGTGAATACATAACATTTTCCTACTACAACACCAAAATGACACACGATGGAGCACTTGATTTCATAGCATCTTAAGCAACGTGAGTTTTTGCGATTCTAAGGGCATACGGTGCAACCTTTCCCAAGAATATTATACGATTTTTTTCCTACTCCAGGTATGTTAAAGATAAGACCTTCTTGCATTTTAACATGATCTCGTAACCACATGTGTTTGCTAATGAGGCATAAAGAGAAGTTCATACTCCCAGTTATTATATTACCACTTCAGTTTAAGCTTTCAGTTATTTTATTGCCTTGCATACTCGGTACACTATTTCGTATTGACGTACCTTTTTCTAGGGACGTTGCATTTCATGCGTGCAGGTTCAAACAGACAGACGGGTAAACCTCCTCAGTAGGTGTTTCCCGAGTTTTGCTTTATCGATAAGCTCCACGTTCTTCGGAGTTACCGGGTCTAGAAGTTTTGGGTACATCTTGGGTATATATGTATATAGGTTATGGGTAGGTCGGGGATCTGTTCCGATCATGGTACATCCATCCGTAGAGGCTTGTAGACATATCGTGTCAGTTAGTGCAGTATGTTGGGCTTGTAGGCCTTGTATCTATATTTTGTTGGTTTATTAGTTGTAGTAGTTATGACGGCCTTTCCGGCCCAGCTTTATAGTGATGTTTAGTCAGCATTAGTTTCCATTTAGTTCTATATTTTGCTTCGCAAATTGTCCTGCAATGTGGCCCATGGCTAAATTATGACATTATATGTTCAGAGTCGCTTAGTCGCAAGTTGGTACGCAAGGATAGGTGAGGCATCAGGTGCCAGTCTTGCCCCCAAAGGTTCGGGGTGTGACAAAAGTGGTATCAGAGCAGCTCTGTCCTAGAGAGTCTACAAGATGTGTCTAGTAGGGTCTAGTTTATAGATGTGTGGTGCACAACATTATAAGCATGGGACTACAGGGCATTTAGAAGTTGGTTACCCTTCTTTCAAATCTAAATCGTGTTGTAGAACTAAGTTATAGGAGATGTGAGTTAAACTTACGTGTTGGCATTTGCATGCACAGATGACGGTGACTAGGAAGGCTACGGCTAGCCGGAAGAGAGATACACCAGTAGGTAAGGGGACTAGCAGGGTACCCCCAGTAGATGGGGACCAATCCGGGGCATAGGGAGAGACCCCTACCCAGCCATTACCAGCTCCTCCACCACCTAGGGGACTCCTAGAGAGACCGCACATCCAATTCCCCCTCCGCTTCTATCAGATCAGGACTTGAGGAATGCGGTGCATTTGTTGACACATGTGGTAGCTACCCAGCAATAGGTCAGGGCATCCGCTGGAGAAAGAGGCAGATGAGCTAGCAGCTTTTCGACTCCGAGATATAGCCATCCTTTGGTACGAGGGATGGGAAAGGTCCAAGGGACGTGATACACCTCCAGCTATTTGGGAGAATTATTCAGATGCCTTCCTTGACCAGTACTTACCGCGGGAGATCCGACATGCTCGATCCGATCAGTTTCTAGCTCTAAAGCAAGGCAATATGAGTGTTCGAGAGTAGAGTCTCCATTTTGACTCATTGGCATGATATGCACCATCCATAGTTGCTACTATGCGGGACAGGATTCACAGGTTTATAGTAGGGTTGGCCTTAGAGTTGACTGAGGCATCTGCCACCGCTCCATTGCAGAATAGTATGGATATCTCCCGCATTCAGGCATTCACCCCAAATATAGAAAGGGGTAGGGATCGACAACAGGGTACAGAGAGGACTGAGTCAGGATAGCGTAAGAGGATCAGATTTTCCAGGTCTCTAGAGCAGTCTTAGAGTAAATATAGGCCCCAGTAGTTCGAACGACCACCTAGACTTCCACCACCTAAGTTACAGGATTACAGGTATGACCGTTATACTCAGTCAGGACTAGGTGAAAGCTCACGGGTATCGGGTTTGCAGCGACAGCGAGGTTCAGGGATGACATGGTCATTACGCCGCGGTGTGACATATGTGGTAGAGGACACTTGGGTCAATACCAAGCTAGTTTTGATGCTTGTTATACATGTGGACGTCCGGGGCATATGATGCGATATTTCCCAATAGAGATTTTGGGGGTATGTCACAACCAGCAAATTCAGCAACAAGATCATCTATGTGTGTGCATCCTTCAGGGCGCGAGTCTCTATGTTCAACTGGTAAAGGTCAAGGCAAAGGTAGAGGTTTTAGTTAAGGTGGTAACCAGAATCGTAGTTATGTTTTAGTGGGTCGACATAACCAGGAGTCTTCACCAGACGTTGTGACATATATGTTGATCATTTTATCTCACCATGCTTATGCCTTGATAGACCTAGGATCTACTTTATCTTGTATTACCTCATTTATCACGGGGAAGTTTGGTATAATGCCTGAAATACTAAGTGATCCTTTTGTGGTATCTACACCGGATGGAGAATCGATTATTGCTAAACGGGTTTACCGTGGTTGTACAGTGTCAGTTTGTGGTCATCAGACCTCAGCCGACCTAATTGAGCTAGAGACTTTGGATTTGGATGCTATCATGGGCATGGACTAGTTGGCAGCTTGCTATGCCACAGTTGATTGTCGAGCAAAGAAAACTAGATTTCATTTTCCGAGTGAGCTAGTCCTTGAATTGGTAGGTAATACAGTGACACCCAGAGGTAGGTGTATTTCCTATCCGAAGGCGAGATAAAATGATCGCCAAAGGGTGCATTTATCATATTGTTCGAGTTAGAGATGCAGATGCTGAGATACCTACACTTTAGTGTATTCCAATAGTTATAGAGTACAGAGATGAATTTCCAGATGAACTTCCAAGTATTCCTCCAGAGCTAGAGATTGGTTTTGGCATCGATTTGCTTCTGGGATCTCAATCAATATCCATCCCTCCGTATAGAATGGTACATGTCGAATTGAAAAAGTTGAAGGAGTAGTTAAAAGATTTGCTGGAGAAAGATTTCATCAAGGCTAGTACCTCACCTTAGGGTGCACCGGTACTATTTGTATGGAAGAAAGATGGATCACTGAGGATGTGTATCGATTATAAGCAGCTGAACAAGGTAACTATTAAGAATAAGTATCATCTTCCAAGGATAGATGACTTGTTTATCAGTTGCAGGGATCTAGATGCTTTTCAAAGATAGATTTGAGGTCGGGGTACCACTAGGTCAGAGTTTGAGAGAAAGATATTCCCAAGACATCCTTCAGGACATGATATGGACACTTCGAGTTCCTTGTCATGTCCTTCGAGTTGACAAATCCACCTGTCGTATTTATTGACTTGATGAATAGCCTATTCCGTCCATTTTTAGATCTCTTCGTGATAGTATTTATTGATGATATTCTGGTTTATTCGCGTTCGGAGGATGAGAATGCGGACCACCTGCGAGCGGTGCTTTAAACCCTCCGTGATAGGACTTATATGCTACGTTTTCTAAATATTAGTTCTGGTTGAAGTCTGTAGCATTCTTGGGGCACATTGTATTCGATGGAGGTATAAAGGTAGACATTCAGAACATTGAGGTTGTGAAATCCTTGCCTAGACCTACCACAATGACAGAGGTTTATAGCTTTCTAGGCTTAGTAGGATTCTACTAGAGGTTCGTAGTGGGTTTTTCTTCCCTTTCGGAACCATTGACAAAGTTGACGCAGAAGACAACTAAGTTTCAGTGGATAGAGGCTTGGGAGCAGAGTTTCCAAGAACTTAAGAACAGGTTGACCTCAGCGCCAGTTCTAATACTTCCAGAGGGTCCAGATCGTTATGCGATGTATTATGATGCGTCAGGTGTCGGGTTAGGATTTTTTCTGATGCAACTAGGAAGGTAATTGTGTATGCTTCAAGGAAGTTAAGGAAGCACGAGCAGAATTATCCGATCCACGACCTCGAGTTAGCTGCGATTGTCCATTCAGTTAAGATATGGCGGCATTATTTATATGGTGTTCATGTTGATGTATTCACAGATCATAAAAGCCTGTAATATATCTTCAAGCAAAATGTTTTGAACTTGTGAAGAGGCGATGGCTTGAGTTATTGAAAGATTATGTGTTAACGTTCTCTACAATCCAGGGAAACCTAATGTTGTATCAGATGCCTTAAGTCGCCGATCTATGGGTAGCTTAGAACATGTAGAGGCCGAGAAAAGACAATTGACTAGAGAGATTCATCAATTGTCTTGTTTGGGGGTTCCGTAAGTAGACTCTGGCGATGGTGGAGTTGTACTCCAAAATACTGCAAAATCATCTCTTAAGGATGAAGTAAAGGAGAGGCAGTATGAGGACCCAGAGTTGGTCGAGTTGAGAGAGTGAGTTCCGCAACAGAAAAAGCCGTTGTTAGAGCTCAAGGGAGATGGGTTCTCAAATATAAGGGTCGTTTGTGTGTTCCGGGTGTAGCAGGGATACGAGACATGATTATGTCAGAGGAACATTATTCGTGGTACTCCATCACTCCTAGGTCGACGAAGATGTATCATGACATTAAGGATATGTACTGGTGGAACCGTATGAAGAAGAACATTGTTGAGTTTGTCGCTTAGTCTCCTAGTTTCTAGTAGGTGAAGGTAGAGTACCAGAGCCCGGAGGGCTAATGTAGACTATAGAGATCCCGACGTGGAAGTGGGAGGAGATAAACTTGGACTTTGTCATGGGTTAACCTCGTTCTCATCGCTGTTTCGATTCTATATGAGTGATAGTCGATAGGCTCACGAAATCAGCTTATGTCCTACCGGTCAGATCTACATATACAACAGAAGATTATGCAAAGTTATATATTAAAGAGATAGTGCGGCTACATAGAGTACCAGTATCGATTATATATGACCGTGGGACCAAGTTTACAACTCATTTTTGGAGGTCATTTCAGATAGCTTTAGGGACTCAGGTGAATCTCAGCACAACTTTTCATCCACAGACTAATCATCAAGACGAGCGCACAATTCAGACGCTAAAAGATATGTTACGAGCATGTGTGTTGGATTTTAAAAGAAATTGGGATAAACATTTACCTCTTATCGAGTTTGCATATAATAACAGTTAACACTCCAATATCCATATGGCTCCGTACGTGTCACGACCCCAATTCCATAAGTCGTGATGGCGCCGGACACCACTGTCAGGCAAGCCAACCCTTAATTAGTTGAAATTCATTTCTGTTTTATCATCTTCGAAATCATTACCTTTCATTTAATTTCATAATCAAATGGATAAATCTTCGTTAATTAAATACAACAGGAATATCAATTTAATTTAATGAAATAAATCCCAACACATCCCCAGAACCTAGTGACACAAGTACATGAGCAACTTCTAAGGATTTATACAATTATACAAAGCTTGTCCAAAGAACAAATTGGACAAAGACTTTAAATTAAATACAAATACATAGAAGGGAGACTCTGTCAGCTGCGGAACGCCTCCGGATGATGCAGCCCATCTAAGTCTCCAAGTCAACCACTGCTAAGAATGTACCTGTGCAACAAAATGCACAGCAAGTGTAGTATGAGTACGAAAAACAACGTGTACTCAGTAAGTATCCCGCCTAACCTCAGAGAGGTAGTGACGAGAGGTCAAACTAGACACTTGCTAGAGGTCAATTTAGAATATTCAAGTGTGACAATAAGTGTGATTATCATAGGCAATTTATTAAGTGCAGGAATAAATAATGTCGACTTTTTCCACATTTAACACTTTAATTCCTCGTCATATTAATAACAATTAATCAACATGGGCGATTTAAGCAATTAACAACTTAATCAACGAGAAGGAACTGCTTCTTCCGAATCTTTAGTAACTCTATATCTCTATCATTTCAATTGAAAACTTACTATTTCAGGCCAGAAATAAGGCAAACATCATAGCAACTACGCAACAAATATCATGTGCAAGCAATGCCGAGGGTCGAACGACGCAGACAAACAATAATAAATTGTGCACTGCCGAGGGTCGAACGACTCGAACCATAGATGCATCTATTTTCCCCGCTCGCGAATCGATCATGCGACGCGGTTATACATACAAGTAAATAAGGCTAGCCTGCTCGCGAATCATACCTGTGACTCAGGTTCTCATATGTACACAAATCCACATAATAAATCCGTATTGTTATCAAGAAAGTAGTTTTTCTCCGGAAAGTGGTAAAATTCTTCTTAAAGGAACATGAAATATAGCATTCAAACCTTCATTTTGAAACTCATTTGCCAAGTTTAATGTCATTCCATAATATAACCCTACCAGGTATATTATTGTCCACAGAGGAGATCAAATCTCTTTCTAGATTATTAGGAAAATGAACCCTACTCTTCTTCAGATATTCAGTTACGATTTCGATTATATAAGCAGTTTAATATTACGGCAGAATCATAGGCACAACACATAAAGCATGCTAGTGGGTCCTAGACTATCCGGACAAGGCATAATAGTAGCTACGCACGGACTCCCGTCACCTCGTACGTACGTAGCCCCCGAATATAATTGCACATACTTGATTAATTCACCTATGGGGAATATTACCCCTTACAAAGTTAGAAAGTAGACTTACCTCGCTCCAAAATTTCCATAAACGGCCTCCAAGCCTTCCCGACGACTCCAATCGATACACAACGCTTCAAAACTACCCAAATGATGATAAACCAATGAAAATATACTCAAATATTTGCTAAAAATTCAGATTATATAATTTCCCAACTCCGCTCAGTGAATTGACTAAAATGCCCTCGGGCCTACGTGCCCGATTTCCAAAATTTTGCGAAGATAAACTCTACCCATAGAATTACTAGCTCAAATACACAATTTACTCCTAATTCCATGCTCAAATTCGTGGTAAAATCCAATTTATCATGTTTTCTAGGTTTTCTCCCAAAAACCCCAATTTCCTACTAATTTCCACGTTCAAATCCATGTACAACCTTGTAATTAACTTGGAAACATGAAGGAGTTACGTACCTCGTGATTCCTGACGAAAACCTTCTCTTGAAGCTCCTCCAAAATCGCCCAAACCAAAGAAGAAGTGAAGAAATGACCCACAATTCTCGGTTTTAAAACAATCTGCCCAGGCCATTTTCGCACCTGCGGTCCAATAGCCGCTCCTGCGGCTCCGCACCTGCGGAAATTCCATCGCAGGTGCGGCTCTGACTCAACCCAGCAACTCTCGCACCTGCGACCCTCTCCTCCGCATCTGCGCATTCGCAGGTGCGGAAACTTCATCGCACCTGCGCTCCCAGCCCAGCCAGCCAACACTCGCACCTACGGCGTCCAAGGCCGCTCCTGCGGCTCCGCACCTGCGGAAATTCCATCGCAGGTGCGGTCGCACCAGATGACAGCAACTTCAGCTATTTTCCAACTTCAACTTTTGATCTGTTAACCACCCGGAATCCACCTGAGGCCCCAGAGACCTGTCCAATTACACCAACCCATCCCAAAACATAACACGGACTTGCTTGAAGCCTCAAATCACATCAAAAAACATCGGAACGACGAATCACTCTCCAATCCAAATCTTTAAGAACTTAGGATTTCAAACTTCTACATTCGATGCCGAAACCTATCAAAACACGTCTGATTGACCCCAAATTTTTCACACAAGTCATATTTGACATTACGGGCCTGCTCTAACTTTCGGAATCGCATTCCGACCCCGATATTAAATTTTCCACTTCCGGTCGGATTCCTCAAAAACCTTCAATTTTCTATCTTTAGCCAAATGATTTCAAACTGACCTCCGGAAATCCGAATTGACTTCCGATCGCGCTCCCGACTCCAAATTCACCATACGAAGCTATTCCCAGACTCTGAATCCCAAACGGACGTCAATATCTCTGATATGCGCTTAAATCCACACTTAGGAAATTCCTTGAAAAATGCTGACTTCCACAATATACACCGAAACGCTCCCGGGTTATCCAAACCCCGATCCGGACATACGCCCAAGTCCAAAATCATCATACGAACCTGTTGGAACCTTCAGATCTTGATTCCGAGGTCGTTTACTCCAAATTCCAGTCTGAGTCAATTCTTCCAACTTAAGGCTCCTGAAATGAATATTCTCTTTTCAATTCAACTCCGATCTTCCTGATATTTCAATTCCGACCATACGCACAAGTCAATATACCTGAAATGAAGTTGTTCATGACTTCCAACTGTTGAACGATGCACTAGAGCTCAAAACGACCGGTCGAGTCGTTACATTCTCCCCCACTTTAACAGACGTTGATCCTCGAACGTGCCAAGAACTTGTCTTGAGTTACCTGAAATCACTGTTTAACACCTCGTGCACCTGCCCGTGCTGCCACAACCCATTTGAACACATAAGCCTTGATAAAATCTGAAGATAACCTCCTTTATCCATACAGCAAATTCTGAACTCAATTCCAACACCGGAAATTCTCTGCCAGGCCTGTTTCTAGTATATGAACACCGTATCAACTACTATACGAGGCACCAGAACACAACTGCATACCTTTGCTGAATCATCACCATACACCGCATGATCCATTAACAATATCTAACCACAATGACGCTCCCTGAACCTTAATAGCCAAAATTCTACGAATCTAATGCTCTCAATGCACCTTATAGGATATATTCATACATCCTGCTATAATGATGACGATACTACCACAACGGAGGAGATGTGTAGAAATTCATGACCAACTGCTGAGTTAATCCAAACATTGAAATCTTTCCTCTTTACTTAGAGCATCATCTCATTGCAGATCAAATAATGGTGATTGTCCTGAAGCTTACTTCACATAATCTCATCGCACTTGACCCCTGATCCAATAAATCTCGCCTCACCCAGTATGAACTGTTCAGACAGCTAATCCTCCCAAACATGACCAATAGTCACACACGATGCCATAATGCGCCAATTGGCCACAACCCGAACATCATACATAAGAAATGACTCTGGAAAGGACTACTCAACCACGCAAATAATATAAACTTTCCCCAAAATACATGAAGTATAACATAAGAAAATAAATACAGGAACCTTAATCATCATCACGTTGTTGCGGCGTGCAACCCGATCCAAATAACATACCCGTGGCCATGTGCCACCCGGTCCCATCATAGAATTCACATAAGGAGATATACACGGAGCTGAATTGCTCAATATTACAAATTACTGAATACCGATAACAAGCACGCTAGTTGCACAATACCATTCTTGGGGAGACTGATAGGGCCATATGCCACAAAACTCGAGCACAGCTGGGGTGCGATATATAATCTGAATCTCAAGAGCCATACTGCTCATATAACCTCATCACTACGCGGAATCTTAACACATAAGAAATTATCAAGCCGTTTCACAACCCACACTGCACAATCACAATATACCCAAATCAACGAAGACGAGACAACATCTGGTATTCCAACACCCATTATCTGCGAAGCGCTATACTGAAATGAACACACCTAACACGTATGAAGCCCAAAATCTTTTTTTAAATCCAGTAACACACTTCAAATCGATTTCTCTTGCACTGAATAAAGCTAATAGCCTCACCTGGGTCCATAATACGCTGATTCTTTTCATAATAAACAAGAACTACCATCATAGCAGGGACAGACACCCCACCATCCATAATCGACTGAACCAAACGCCTTCCAGGCATAAATTCTCAGTTAAGCAATGCTACATTCCTTCATACTTGGTCTAATCCTTTCAATCCCTTAGGTGACTACATGGTACACTTATACAATCTTCCCGTGGTCACGCTCTCGCGTCCTTCCACACAAGGGAACCAGTCTGCACATCCGTACCACCGACTACACTAATGTTGTAAAACCATTCAAGAACCCATGATCAGGGTACAAATCCTCTTTCATCGAACATCGATCTCAGGTAACCCTGAAGACAACATCATCTCATTCTAAACATTCAAATCCCTCGTTCGTGCTCCTTCGAGCTCATGACGTCCTTGTTAACAGCGAACCGCAATCTCGATTCTTAGTTCTAGTTGCATACCGCTTACGGCACCTAACATGCCAATATGGAATAGCATAGGAATTCCACCATAACTTCTGAACCACTACTAGGGTGAACACTTCATCATATAATAAACCTTTTACTTACCTCAATTCATGAGAATCATAAGCACACACAATCACACCGAAGATACTGATCATTGTTGCACCTGTGCCATTTCAACCATGGTTAACCAAGTCTATATTCCTTTTAATCATCTTTAATTGCCTCAGAGATAATAGTATCTCCCTTCAACTCGTAGCAACTCAACCCTCACTCTCCCCGAGTGACCCTGATTCACGAGACTGTGCTGCCTAAATCCCGCAGCCCGTCTCATACCCTTCCAATAACCCCTTCTATGATCCGGAATTTATTTCTCTCACTCCCCCAATACTATCATGCATGCCGACAATAACATAGAACACTCCAACCATTTTCCCATTTCTCAGCAGCTATGCTGCAAAAGCTCGATCCTTACTCGCACAGCTACTTTAAACCCTTAGATACTGCATTCCTTAACCTTTGAATTCACTAGGTCCGCTATTGAGAGTCACCCACTCTGACTGGCCCCGAATACAATCAACTCCACGGCTCTTCTAGCACATGAACATCCTCTCAATGAAATATGTGACTGAGTCACTTCCCTTAAAACTTGCCTATGCCTTAAGCATAAATTCTTACCTTTCAAAGCTTAACCCTAGTCCAATAGAACCTACTTGCACACGTTTATCTAATCCCATGCACAATCACTACTCTACTCCCTTCCATAGCTGAAACAACTTCCCAATATGCCGACAATCTGCAACCCCAAGAGAACATAATCCTACAACCCAACTGTGGGTGGTGGGACTCCCCCACTTAGCCCGAAGCTACATCCTTGTATCACCCTAGACCCTGCTGAGATCCTTCCTCCTTTGCTAACATAATTTTGCTCAACCAACCTGTCCAATCCCTCCGAATTCTCCTGTTAGCATTCCCTAATTACCTAAATCCTCTAGCAACATTCACACATTTTGCCTCCTACCGAATAGCGCCTATGATTCCTTGTAGAAACTTGCCAACGACACAACTGCTAACCTACTCCCAGGAGATAGCCCACATGTGGAAATCACCAACTGACACTGTCCAACAACGCTGCGTTGCATCCCCTCTACAACATCAATACCCCATCCTAAGCATGCTCTCATTCACCAGCCTTCCATGTCCGTCCGCTCCTCATGGACAGCTATTAAATACTCTACCACATCTTCCAATCCACTACCATTATTGCATCCTTCTCCATCCTTAACAACTCCTCCCTGTTGTATCCAACCTTCCGCCGAAATAACCCATATTCAACTTAAGTTCGTGGACCCAATCACCATCCACTACACTCTCAAATCACTCCAACTTTCCCTCAAGATAGGCAGTTATCTTACCACTAAACTCATGTGCTACGCTGCCGCTCTCCCACTTTAGTTAAACTCATTCCTTTAATCACTACCTGACTTCCTTTTCTTATGCCTGGCCCTTTAGAAATTTAGCCGCCACTTGACACTTCTCACATGACTTCCTTCATCGAATGCTGCCCAATTGTTGCCTCAATTCAATATCATTCTCTCAGCTCTTAAACCGGCATATTACCATAACTTTGACTCCCCGAAGATTATCTTCCTCGAGCTACCTTCATTATAAATACTCGTTTAATACTTGGACCACCGCACACCACGGCCTCTAACAGCCTCTTCTTCAATACTGTTTAACCACACTCTGACCCAATGCAACCGAAGAAACCATAGCACCGACGAGCTTAACACATTCTATTCGATCAAAGACGACGATATCACATCACAGGTGAATGCTCCACCCCACTTGAAAACACCGAGTCTTACTACCTTATCAACCCAAAGCCTCACTATTCATAATCCAAATGCCTTTCCTCTGCCGGAACTAAAATACTGAATCTCGAGATCACGCCTTGGGAAGACCTCCCTTCAAACCATTCATCACCCCAATATACGGGTAAGCATTCTATCATCACACCCACATCGCACGATAACAAATCGTAAGCATCATAACCACCTGAGCATAGCCTCCAGGCTCTTAATGAACACAGCTACCGAGCTGAGACAACATATCATTCTTCATGCCGGGCAACAACAACAGCCCAAACAACTATGCACGGAAGACTTCACGCACCATATCTGTAGCACCGTTACAATCCTCAAATTCCCGATTCATAACAAGTTCTTCGCGACGCGTAAGATTGAGTAGGAAGAAACATCGGCATAAGCCTCAAAGGAATCAAATCGCACGACGAGGAATCAAGAAGGGAAGTACTCCTACAGCCCTGTAGCCTCTCGAAGATAAGTACAAACGTCTCCGTACCGATCTACAAGACTCTACTAGAGTTGCTCATGACTCGTGAGACCTAAGGGAACCTAGAGCTCTGATGCCATGTTGTCACGACCCCAATTCCATAAGTCGTGATGGCGTCGGACACCACTGTCAGGCAAGCCAACCCTTAATTAGTTGAAATTCATTTCTGTTTTATCATCTTCGAAATCATTACCTTTCATTTAATTTCATAATCAAATGGATAAATCTTCGTTAATTAAATACAACAGGAATATCAATTTAATTTAATGAAATAAATCCCAACACATCCCCAGAACCTAGTGACACAAGTACATGAGCAACTTCTAAGGATTTATACAATTATACAACGCTTGTCCAAAGAACAAATTGGACAAAGACTTTAAATTAAATACAAATACATAGAAGGGAGACTCTGTCAGCTGCGGAATGCCTCCGGATAATGCAGCCCGTCTAAGTCTCCAAGTCAACCACTGCTAAGAATGTACCTATGCAACAAAATGCACATCAAGTGTAGTATGAGTACGAAAAACAACGTGTACTCAGTAAGTATCCCGCCTAACCTCAGAGAGGTAGTGACGAGAGGTCAAATTAGACACTTGCTAGAGGTCAATTTAGAATATTCAAGTGTGACAATAAGCGTGATTATCATAGGCAATTTATTAAGTGCAAGAATAAATAATGTCGACTCTTTCCACATTTAACACTTTAATTCCTCGTCATATTAATAAAAATTAATCAACATGGGCGATTTAAGCAATTAACAACTTAATCAATGGGAAGGAACTGCTTCTTCCGAATCTTTAGGAACTCTAAATCTCTATCATTTCAATTGACAACTTACAATTTCAGGCCAGATATAAGGCAAAAATCATAGCAACTACGCAGCAAATATCATGTGCAAGCAATGCCGGGGGTCGAACGTCGCGGACCAACAATAATAAACTGTGCACTACCGAGGGTCGAACGACTCGAACCATAGATGCATCTATCTGCCCCGCTCGCGAGTCGATCATGCGACGCGGTTATACATAAGAGTAAATAAGGCTAGCCTGCTCGCAAATCATACATGCGACTCAGGTGCTCATACGTACACAAATCCACATAATAAATCCGTATTTTGATCAAGAAAGTAGTTTTTCTCAGGAAAGTGGTAAAATTCTTCTTGAAGGAACATGAAATATAGCATTCAAACCTTCATTTTGAAACTCATTTGCCAAGTTTAATATCATTCCATAATATAACCCTACCAGGTATACAATTGTCCACAGAGGAGATCAAATCTCTTTCTAGATGATTAGGAAAATGAACCCTACTCTTCTTCAGATATTCAATTACGATTTTGATTATATTAGTAGTTTAATATTACGGCAGGATCACAGGCACAACACGTAAAGAATGCTAGTGGGTCCTAGACTACCCAGACAAGGAATAATAGTAGCTACGCACGGACTCCCGTCACCTCGTACGTACGTAGCCACCGAATATAATAGCACATACTTGATTAATTCACCTAGGGGGACAATTCCCCTTACAAAATTCGAAAGGAGACTTACCTAGCTCCGAAATTTCCATAAACGGCCTCCAAGCCTTCCCGACAACTCCAATCGATGCACAACGCTCCAAAACTACCCAAATGATGATAAACCAATGAAACTATACTCAAATATTTGCTAAAAATTCAGATTATATAATTTCCCAACTCCGCTCGGTGAATTGACTAAAATGCCCTAGGGCCCACGTGCCCGGTTTCCAAAATTTCGCGAAGATAAACTCTACCCATAGCATTACTAGCTCAAATACACAATTTACTCCTAATTCCATGCTCAAATTCGTGGTAAAATCCAATTTATCAAGTTTTCTCCCAAAAACCCCAATTTCCTACTAATTTCCACGTTCAAATCCATGTACAACCTTGTATTTAACTTGGAAACATGAAGGAGTTACTTACCTCGTGATTCCTGACGAAAACCCTCTCTTGAAGCTCCTCCAAAATCTCCCAAACCAAAGAAGAAGTGAAGAAATGACCCACAATTCTCGGTTTTAAAACAATCTGCCCAGGCCATTTTCGCACCTGCGGTCCAATAGCCGCTCATGTGGCTCCGCACCTGCGGAAATTCCATCGCAGGTGCGGCTCTGACTCAACCCAGCAACTCTCGCACCTGCGACCCTCTCCTCCGCATCTGCGCATTCGCAGGTGTGGAAACTTCATCGCACCTGCGCTCCTAGCCCAGCCAGCCAACACTCGCACCTGCGGCGTCCAAGGCCGCACCTGCGGAAATTCCATCGCAGGTGCGGTCGCACAAGATGACAGCAACTTCAGCTCTTTTCAAACTTCAACTTTTGATCCGTTAACTACCCGGAATCCACCCGAGGCCCCTGGGACCCCGTCCAATTACACCAACCCATCCCAAAACATAACACAGACTTGCTCGAAGCCTCAAGTCACATCAAATAACATCGGAACAACGAATCGCTCTCCAATCCAAATCTTTAAGAATTTAGGATTTCAAATGTCTACACTCGATGCCGAAACCTTTCAAAGTACGTCCGACTAACCCCAAATTTTGCACAAAAGTCTGGAATCGCATTCCGACCCCGATATCAAATTTTCCACTTCCGGTCGGATTCTTCAAAAACCTTCAATTTTCTATCTTTAGCCAAATGACTTCAAACCGACCTCCGGAAATTCGAATTCACTTCCGATCGCGCTCCCGACTCCAGATTCACCATACGAAGCTATTCCCAGACTCGGAATCCCAAACGGACATCAATATCTCTAATATGCGCTTCAAGCAAAACTTAGGAAATTCCTTCAGAAATGCTGACTTCTACAATATACACCGAAACGCTCCCGAGTTATCCAAAACCCGATCCGGACATACGCCCAAATCCGAAATCATCATACGAACCTGTTGGAACCTTCAGATCCTGATTCCGAGGTCGTTTACTCCAAATTCCACTCGGAGTCGATTCTTCCAACTTAAGGCTTGTGAAATAAATATTCTCCTTTCAATTCAACTCCGATCTTCCTGAAATTTCAATTCCGACCATACGCACAAGTCAATATACCTGAAATGAAGTTGTTCATGACCTCCAACTACTGAACGACGTGCTAGAGCTCAAAAAGACCAATCAGGTCGTTACAGTACGAGTCTTTGTATGGGCGTTAATGCAGATCTCCCATAGGGTGGTTTGATGTTGCAAAATCTGGGTTACATGGGCAAGACCTGGTTAAGCAGGACGTAGATAAAGTAAAGCTTTTCTAGGAGCGACTGTTGAAAGCCAAGAGTCGTCAGAAGTCATATTCTGACGTGCGGCGATGAGACTTAGAGTTCGGGGTTAATGATTGGGTATTCTTAAAGGTGTCACCTATGAAAAGCGTCACCTATGAAAGGTGTGATGAGGTTTGGAAAGAAAGGAAAGCTTAGACCACGATATATTGGGTCTTATAGGATCATTCGGAAAGTGGGCCAAGTATCTTATGAGTTAGAATTGCCCTCGGAATTGGAGTCTGACCATCCGTTTTTTCACGTGTCAATGTTACGGAGGTGCATTGGCGATCCTACACGAATGGTGCCCACAGATGACGTACAGATTACGGAGGACTTGTCATACGAGGAAATTCCATTTGCCATCCTAGACGACAAATTCGTAAGCTACGAAATAAGGAGGTAGCCTCTATGAAGGTTTTATGGAGAAGCAAGAATGTGGAAGAGATGACGTAGGAAGCAGAGGAAGAAATAAAGTCTAAATACCCCCACCTATATCAAACTTAAGATATGGCTCGAGGTGGGATACCTCAGCACAACTCTATTAAGGCCAGTAGGTCATCAGATAAGCTCTTATTTTTTACTTTCAGAATTTATAATGGATAGCTATGTGAAGCCAACTATTGGTATTTATAGATATTGGCCATGGTCTACGTTTGTACAGTATGTTTTCTAGCTGCGTACAGGTTGGTTTTAGTCTAGTGTACAGGGGAGACTCTGGCAAAATTTTCCCAAAGTATCTAAGATTAAACATTCGAGGACGAATGTTTCTAAGGGGGAAAGGATTTTACATCTCACGTTTTCGTACGTTAAAGTTTCGTCTTCAGTTAATTGAAGTAGACTAGGGGATGATATTTTCTTGAGATTATAATAATTTATTCTATTTATAACAAGCAATAAGTAAGTTCCGTGAAAGATAAAGGGTAAACGAATCAAAGAAAATGAGTTTCGTCGAAGGTTGTCGATTTGGGATAAAATATGGTACGAGCCATAATAACGGTATTTATGGACTAGTGCCACACAAGGTACTACATGACCATGATAGTAAGGTATACAATATGTTAAAAGTGAGTACCATTTTCAGTAAGTTGAGATAATTCTTAATTATGTGGGTAATTGGTTAATTATTGGGTAATGAGATATTACCTAATTAATTAGAGAACTATTGCACAAGGATTAAATTTCACTATGTGGAAGCCCACCCTTCAAATTAAGTGACTCATAAATCAACTTGAAAGGTGGCAAACTAATGTGATAAAGACAAGTCAGTACATTCTTCATTTACGTGTAAACACATACTTAGATGATTTACATTTTTGCTCCATTTGGCCTTTATATGTTCAAGTGATTAATTTTATAATGTTCTTTCTAGCGCAAACACACGTTAGAATGTATTAAGTGAATACATAATATTTTCCTACTACAACACCAAAATAACACATGATGGAGGAATTGATTTCATAGCATCTTAAGCAACATGAGATTTTGCGATTCTAAGGGAGTACGATGCAACCTTTCCCAAGGATATCATACGGATTTTCCCCTACTCCAGGTATGTTAAGGCCAAGCCCTTCTACCATTTTGGCACGATCTCATAACTACATGTGTTTGATAACGAGGCATAAAGCGAAGTTCATACTCCAGTTATTATATTACCAGTTCAGTTTCAACTTTCAGTTATTTTATTTTCATACTCGGTAAATTTTTTGTACTGACGTCCCATTTTCTGGCGATGTTGCATTTCATGTGTGCAGATTCTGACAGACAAACAGGTAGACCTCCTCAGTAGGTGTTTCTCGAGATCAGCTTTATCGGTAAGCTCCATGTCATTCACAGTTGTCGGGTCAAGACGTTTTGTGTACATCTTGTGTATATATGTATATAGGTTATGGGTAGGTCGGGGCTCTGTTCTGATCACGGTACATTCATCTTTGATGGCTTCTATACATATCTTGTCAGTTAGTGCAATATGTTGGGCTTGTAGGCTTTGTATCTATATTTCGTTGATTTGTCAGCTGTAGTAGTTACGACGGCCTTGCCGGCCCAGCTTTATATTGATGTTTAGTCAGCGTTAGTTTCCATTCAGTTTTATATTTTGCTTCGCAATTTGTCTTGCAATGTGGCCTATGTCCAAAGCATGACATTATATATTTAGAGTCCCTTAGTCGCAAGTTGGTACGCAAGGATAAGTGAGGCATCGGGTGCCGGTCTCGCCCCCTCCCCCCCCTCCAGGTTCAGGGCGTGACACTCCTCTTGTTATGTTTTATCATTTCTTTCTAGTTTGTTTCGGACAGTAACTCTTGGAGAGTATTATATATTCTAGTAGATGCTCATGCACTTGTGACATAGGGTTTTGGAAATTCTAGTAGATATTCTTGGGTTTTTATTATTTAATATACTATTTTACTTTTCGTTTAGTTTATACTTTAACATTACTACACTCGCTAGTTATTTTTTCTTATTAAATGAAAATCAAAGACTTTAAAAATATTAAAATGAGAAATTAAATGGTTAGTTCACCATTGTATTTCCTAGTGGCGACGTTGGGCTCCAACACGACCCTAGTGGAAATTGGATCGTGACAGCTTGGTATCAAATCTTTAGGTTCACCTATGTTTTGTACTTATATTCGAAAGGCTATATGGTGTTAGGAAGCTTCACTTTCTTCATCTTCCATCTTGCAATTTATGTTGTGCTAAGTATCTTTCTCTAATTCTCACGCAGATGGTGAGAACGCGCGCGACAGAGGTACCCGGTGGTGGAGGAGCTGCCCCCTTTGTTGCTAGAGGCCGAGGTAGAGGCTGAAGGAGAACTCTAGCTCCTGGTAGAGGACGAGGTCGTCCTAGAGTTTCTCTCGACTTACAAACTGCAAATCTAGTGGAGAATAGTTTCATTTAGGAGAAGGGCTAGGTGCCTACAGTTGAGTCGACCTCGGCAGATTTCACATCCCCACTGGGATTTCAGGAGGTCATGGGTCGTATGCTACAGTTCATGGATTCTATGATGCACGCTAATTTATTCCAATGGACTCATCCACATATCAGGCGGGAGGGAGAGTATAGACCCCTACCACTCAGGCTCCAGGTCACACAACTGTTGTATGCCATACCCTAGGTGCATCACCCGTGGGTAAAGACCAGCCAGTTGTAGTGGTTGTACCAGAGCCTAGACCAAATGCGACCATCGAGCCGCATAAGTTGTAGATGGACCAGGATGCATCCTCTTGCCTTTGGTGGTGAGCGACATGATGACCCCTAGGATTTTATTGATTGTTGGAGAGACAGGCTTCACAACATGAGAGTATTGGAGTCCAACGGGGTGGACTTCACCACATTTAATTTGAAGGCAAGGCGCGTAGATGGTGGTAGTCCTATCTTAGTAGCAGACCAGTGGGTTCGCCTCCCTTGACTTAGAATCAATTCACACACATTTTTTTGGAGATATATATTCTACCCCCTCCAAGGGAAGAGCTATGGGGTCATTTTGAGAAGCTCCAGTAGAGGCAGATGTTTGTGACCGATTATGAGGCGGGATTCTCGAGTTGTCCCGCCATGGACTTATGAAACTCCCCACCGATACAGAGAGAGTGCAGAGGTTTATTGCGGGCTTGCATTATGGTATTCAAGTTACTATGGCCCGAGTGGTGGATATGGGGACTCCTTACGAGCAGGTTATGGAGATAGCCTGGCGGATTGAAGGTATCTGCAACTAGGGCCGATTGTATACGATGGGGGAGAAGATACCTCAATATTTGGGAGGATTCACGAACACCCCGTCTGGGGGCAGAGGCCAGTTTGTGAGGGGTCAGTACAACAGAACCACTTAATCACCACCACCGCTTTCTCATGATGCACCAGTGTGGCCCTATAACAATGCCATTCCAAAGAGCTCCTACCATCTACCGGCTATTCAAAGTTCTTCCAGCGGATATTTGGCTCCTCAGGGTCAGACTCAGGGATTTTCATCTTCCACACCGAGACGTTGCTATGAGTGCGGGGAGCTTGGTCACATTAGGAGATCTTTCCCCAGCTTTTGAGGCAAGTCAATGCATCACGGCTCGTAAGGCCATCAACTCATAATTATCACACTAGCTTCCTCACCGGTCGTCCGACTTGCCAAAGGCGGAGAAAAGGTGGGTAAGGGTTGTCCTATAGGTGGAGGCCAGTAAAGTGGTTCTCCAACTAGGTTCTATGTCTATTCCGCGTGACCAGATGCAGTAGCCTCAGCTGTTGTGGTCATAGGCATTATTGTTTACTGCACTAGGGATGTTTCAGTACTATTTGATCCAGGGTGTACATATTCATATGTTTCTTCTCTATTTTCTCATTACTTGGATGTCTCTCGTGAGTCCTTGGGTGCTCCTGTATATGTGTCCACATTATGGGCGATTCAGTTGTTGTGGATCGGGTTTACCGGTCTTGTATTGTGACCTTATGTGGTTACAAGACCAGAACGGATCTCCTTTTGCTTGACATAACCGACTTTGAGGTAATCCTCGGCAAGGACTAGTTGTCTCCATATCATGTCATTCTTGATTTCCATGCCAAGACTTTTATGTTGGCGATGCCAGAGTTTCCCAGATTAGAGTGGAGGGGTTCATCTATCAGTGCATCTAGTTGGGCTATCTCTTTCTTGAAGGCTCGACACATGGTTGTGAGGGTTATTTGGCTTATTTGTCTAATGTTCAGGATATTACTATAGAGACTCATACAATTGATTCAATGCTCGTGCTGTGGAAGTTCTCCGATGTGTTTCCTTCTAATTTACTAGGCATGCCACCAGATCATGATATTGATTTCAGTATTGAATTGGCGCCACCATACCACATGGCTCTGAAAGACTTGAAAGACTTGAAGAAACAGATTGAAGAGTTGCTAGCAAAAGGGTTTGTTGAACCGAGTGTGTCACCTTGGGGTGCAGCAGTGTTATTTGTGAAAAAGAAGGATGAGAGTATACGGATGTGCATTGATTACCGCCAGTTGATAAAGTTACCATTAAGAACAAGTACTCGTTTCCACGTATTGATGATTTGTTTGCCTAGTTGCATGGTGTCAAGGTGTTATCTAAGACCGACTTGAGGGTGGGTATCACCAGCTAAAGATTCATGTTTTAAATGTTCTGAAGACGACTTTCTATACTAGATATTGCCACTATGAGTTTCTAGTGTTGTCTTTCGGCTTGACCAACGCCCTAACGACATTTATGGATTTGATGAACCGATTGTTCATGACATATCTTGACTCATTCGTCATTTTCTTCATTGATGACATATTGATCTACTCGTGGAGTATAGAGGAGCACGAGCAGCATTTGAGATTTGTGCTTCAGACCTAGCGGGAACAAAAGTTATATTCTAATTCTCCAAGTATGAGTTCTGGTTAGATTTTGTGGCATTCTTGGGGCATGTTGTATCAGGTGAGGGTATTAAGGTGGATCCTAAAAAAATCGAGGCAGTCCATAGTTGGCCTCGTCTTACCACAGTGATCGAGATTATGAGTTTCTTAGGATAACAGGTTATTATCGTCGGTTTATGGAGGGATTCTCATCTATTGCAGCACCTTTGACTTGATTGGCCCAGAAAGGGTACTCCATTCTGATGGTCTGGTGATTGCGAGTCGAGCTTTCAGAATCTCAAGACAGCATCGACTACAGCACCGATGTTAGTGTTGCCTTCCGATCCAGGGATGTATACTGTGTATTGCGACCCTTCACGCATTGTCTTGGGTTGTGTATTGATGCAGGAGGGGCGAGTTATTGCATATGATTCATGTCATCTGAAGCCCCACAAGAAGAATTACCTCGTACATAATTTAGAGTTGGTCGCGATAGTTCATGCTCTCAACATCTGGAGGCATTATCTTTATGGGGTTTCTTGTGAAGTTTACACTAATCATCGTAGCTTGCAGCATTTGTTTAAGTAGAGGGATCTTATTTTGAGGCAGTACAGGTGACTTGACTTACTGAAGGACTATGATATTACCATCGTTTACCATCCGGTTAAGGCAAATTTGGTTGCGGATTCCTTGAGCAGAATGGCCGAGAGTATGGGTAGTTTGGCATTTATTTTAGAAGATGAGAGGACATTGGCTTTGGACATTCATTCATTAGCTGACAAACTTGTGAGGTTGGATATTTCAAAGCCCAATTGAGTTATTGCATGTGTTGTGGCTCAGTCTTTATTATTTGAGTGGATCCAGGCTCGTCAGTACGATGATTCGCACCTTCTGGTTCTTAGAAAGACGGTACTACGAGGTGGTGCCAAGGAGGTTACTCGGCGAGGATGGTGTTCTGCGACTCCAGGGTTGCCTATGTGTTCCTAATGTTGATGTCTTGAAGGAGAAGTTTCTAGAGGAGGACATAGTTCTCAGTATTCTATTCATACAGGTGCTACGAATATGTATCACGACCCGAGGCAACATAATTGGTGGGGGCGGATGAAGAAGGACATAGTTGAGTGAGTAACAGGTGTCTAAATTGCCTGCAGGTTAAGCATGAGCAGTAGAGGCCAAGTGGCCTACTCTAGCAGATGGTTATACCGGAGTGGAAATGGGAGAGGATCACCATGGACTTTGTAGTTGGGTTGATGCCGATGTTGAGGAAGTTTGATTTCATTTTGGTCATTGTCGACATGCTGACCTAGTCGGCACACTTTGTTCTGGTTGTGAATATGTGCTCAGTAGAGAGATTGGCCTAGATTTAAATTCAGTAGATTGTTCGATTGCATGGTGTACCTGTTTCCATCATTTCACATAGAGGCCCTTAGTTCACTTCGAATTTCTGGAGAGTAGTGCACAGTGAGTTAGGCACCCGGGTAAAGCTCGGCACAACCTTTCATCCACAGACCGACAAAGAGTTGGAGCGGATATTTCATATTATGGAGAATATGCTCATACCATGTGTGATTGACTTTGGAAAGTAGTGGTATCGATTCTTGTATTTGGCCGAGTTTACTTATAACAACAGTTATAAGTCCAACATCGAGATGGATCCATTCGAGGCTTTATATAGTCGGCGATGTCGTTCGTCCATGGGATGTTTTAAGCTCGGTGAGGCTAAGATATATGGCACTGATTTGGTGAAGGATGCCTTGGAGAAGGTAAAGTTTATTCAAGAGTAGCTTCACACGACACATTCTAGACAGAAGAGTTACGCGGATCAGAAAGCACGTGATTTATCATATATGGTAGGAAGGTTCTCTTTAAAGTCTCTTCGATGAAGGGTATCATGAGGTTTTGGAAAAAGGGCAAGCTGAGCCCAAGGTTTATTGGTTGTTGAGGTGAGTTGGGGAGGTTGCTTTTGAGCTTTGCCTCCTAGTCTATCGGGAGTTCATCCGGTCTTCGATATGTCTATGCTCCGGAAGTACCATTTCGACATGTCACATGTGTTAGATTACAGTACGATTCAGCTAGATGAGAACTTGGGCTATGAGGAGGAGCCAGACGTTATAGTTGACAGGCATGTTTTCCAGTTGAGGTCCAAGAATATTTCTGCAATAAAGGTGTAGTGGAGGGGTCAACTAGTCGAGGAAGCAACTTGGGAGACCGAGGAGGACATGCGGAGCAGATATCCACATTTATTTAGCACTCCAGGTATGATTCTAGACCATTCGAGGACGAACGTTTTTTTAAGAGGTAGAGAATGTAACGACCCGACCGACCGTTTTGATTTTTAGATTCCCCTTCCCCTAATTAAGACTCCCAGGATGTGCTTTTACTGTTTTATAACTTGCGGAGATGGTTGGTTTAGTTTTGGAAGGGTTCGAGTTGAAATTAAACCACTTAGTTTCTTAATAGTGGCCTATGATGGCCAAGTTTGACTTGAGTCAACATTTTGAGTAAACGATCTCGGAACGGGGATTTGATGGTTACAATCGGTTCGTATGATAAATTTGGATTTGGGCGTGTGTTCGTATCGGGTTTCGGGGTTATCCAGCGTTTCGGCGCTTCATGTTGGAAGTTGGTTCATTGAATATTTTCTAGTTCTTTAAATTTGGTTTGGAGTAGACTTTGTAATTATCAAGGTCCATTTGTCATTCTCAGTAGTCTAAGTATGATTTGGCACATTCGAAGCTAGTTGAGATGTTTGAAGTTCATAAGTTGATTCAATCTGGTTTCGTGTACGATTCTTAGTTTCGTCGTCCTTTTATGTGTTTCAAGAGTTCTAGAAGATCCGTATTATAGTTATGGACTTGTTGGTGCATTTGGACAGGGTCCCGGGAGGATCGGGTGCACTTCGGACTAGGGGTGGGCATCGATGGGTTTGGTTCGGTTGTAAATGTTATTTTTTCGACATATCAGTTATCGGTTTATAAATATGCTAAACCGATAACCGAACCGATAAGATATCGGTTATCGGGTATCAGTTAGTCGGTTATCGATCCTTATTAGTTTGGTTATCGATTTACCCGATAAGAATAAAAAATATCTATGAATTTCATGTTTTTAATAGAAATTGTGAACATACTGTTAAGAGAATGGAATTGAATTTTTGTTCTTAAAAAAGAGGAATTGAAATTCATTTTTAGGAAAGAAACTTTCTTTGCATTTGAAAATCTCAACGAATGATCTCAAATTTCAAAGTTATAAGTTAGTAGGAGTAAGGAATAAGACATTCAACAAGCTAATCTTACTAACTCTCTCACTGCGGTCGGACATAATTCACAAGAAAATAATAAATTGTAATCTTGTAAATACTAAAGAATCGATACAAGAAAAGAAACAAATATAAAAACTAAAAATTTTAACAATTAATTCTTTAAAGTTTAAAGCTAAATATCTTAACTAAAGAATTAAGATGAGAAATTTAGAAAAGTTTAAAACTTACTCTAAGAGTCAAGGTCTGAAGATGAAGTGTAACTGCCGAGAAAATTGAGAGAATGAGAGAATGGAGCCATAAAGTGGCTTTATATATTAGCAGGTAAAATTATAACTTTGTTAAAGCTTATTGGGCTATCGGTTAAATTGTTATCAAATTGGGCAAACCGAGACCCGAACCGATAACTCAATAGTCAAATAACATTAAACCGTTATTGAATTATTTACTCAATAATATCGATAACCCAACAACATTTTATCGGTTATACCAGATATATACCCCGCTCTACTTCGGACCGGCCAGAGCTAAGTTCAAAACTTCTTGTGTGCTGCTTCGAGTTTTCTTCTTCGCGAACGCGAAAGGACCCCTGCGTTCACGATGATGAATTTGAGGACTAGGTTGTTTCGCACTTCGCGTTCATGAAGAAGTGGCCGCGTTCGTAAAGCTTCAGGACTAGTGGCCTTCGCTTTCGTGATGGCATGGTTGCGTTCATGTAGAAGGTATCATGGGGCCAGGGGTTTGTGGGTAATTTCTCTTCGTGTTCGTGAAGGTGGGGGTGGGGGGTCTCATCCGCGATGCTTTAGCTGGTCTAGCCTTCGCGATAGCGAGGACCCTATTGCGTTTGCGAAGAAGAGTTTCAGGGGCTTGGGCAGTTTTGCCTTCGCGATCACGAGGGCTTGTTCGCGATCGCGAAGAAGGTAGACTTGGGCAATGACTTTAATAAAACGAGACTTTTTACAGAGGGATTTTCACCTAGTATCTTGATGTAATTGTATTCTACACAATGTGAGTTTAATACCTAGATTATGGGCAGATCCTTGAGCTTATAAAGAGGGATTTTCACCTAGCATCTTAAGGTAAGTGTATTCTACCCAACGTGAGTTTAATACCTATATTATGGGCAGATCTTAACATAAAAGTTGTAGAAATTTTAATATTTTGCTGAAAAACCTAGATTTTAATTAAAATGGGATTAGACCATGAAATGGTTATGTCATTAATAGCCCGTTTGGCCAAACTTCTAAAATCAGCTTGTTTTGAGAAGTGCTTTTCTTAAAAGTACTTTTAAAAAAGTGCTTTTGGTGATAAGTAGTTTGTGTTTGGCTAATTAATTTGAAAAACACTTTTAATCAGTAATTAGTGTTTGGCCAAGCTTTTGAAAACTGCTTGTATTTTTCTCAAAAGTGCTTCTCAGAAAAGTGTTTTTGGAGAGAAGCTACTTTTTTCTGCTTCTCCTCAAAAGCACTTTTTTCCTTCCAAAAGCATGGCCAAACACCTCAATGTTTGGTCAAAAGTGCTTTCGGCCAAAAAAAAAAGCACTTTTGGCCCAAAAGAAAACTTGGCCAAACAGGCTATAAGTACATATTATAGATTTGTGTTATGGAATCCGGGCCCTAGGAGTGAATTTTAGGAATCTTTCAAATTGGGTTGGGTAATCACCCTAATAGTTAAATTATGAACTTTTGAGCAATTATTGATTAACTTGTACAACCTTTGGCTAGTTTCAGATTGTTCGACACCTACTTGAGGCTTTTAGAGTGATTTGTGGAGCTAGGAACGAGGTAAGTCTCTTGCCTAACCATGTAATGGGGAATCAACCCCATAGGTGCTTTCATATTTATTTGCTACTAATTGTAGGTGCTATGTACACACTAAGTGACAAGAGTCCGTGCGTATCTAAAATTTATGTTATGTCCGGGTAGACATAGACCTTTATTATGCTATTACTTGCACTGTGTGAACTCAACTTGCTAGTTTTATTGCTTGTATTAATAAGTAAAACTTGAGTAAAGATCATATTAAATCGAGCTTCATCACATAGAGATTTGGCGGAATGTTTAATTATTGATGGAAATTATATTCTTATATGGGCTTACCTTGGAGTTGTGAATATACCATCTGTAATCCGAACAGTTTCTCTATTCCCGTGGATCGGGCTTAATTTACATATTATGGTATGCATATATTGATCGGGCCGTACGAACTCGGCATAACTCGTGCGTGTTGTCACTCGGAGTTTGGTTATACTCTATATGTTTTTCATGACATGGGAATTTATAAATATACGTTGAGCCCTTACTTGTTGAGATTAGCATGTGATATTTGGGGACTTTTAGTTATCATTTTATTAAGGGATCATTTAATTATTGTCTCTTATTCCATTAGTGATATTGTATTTCATGCCTACTAAATGTTCTTGTACATTATGTATATTCCCCAGTAGTAAGTGTCGATGTCGATTCCTCATCACTACTTCTTCGAGGTTAGACTAGATACTTATTGGGACACGTTGTTTACGTACTCACGCTACACTTATGCACATATTGTGCAGATTATGAGGTCGGTGCATTTGGAGTTTATCCGGGCGCGCATCCGCATTACCCCGAGACTTAGTGGTGAGTTGTTTCCCATTCTCCGTTCTACAGTACCCAAAACCTTCTCTTGTTATGTTTTATCATTTCTGTCAGTTCTTAGAGAATTTTGTATATTCTATTATATATACGTGCACTTGTGAAATCGGATTTTGAAAATTCTAGCAGACACTCATGGATTTTGATTATTTCATTCACTATCTTACTTTCCCTTTAGTATATGATTTACATAACCACGCTAGCTTACTATTTGTTTTCTTATTAATTGAACATCAACGGCTCTACAACTATTAAAATGAGAAATTAAATGGGTACTTCACCGTTGGTTTGCCTAGTGGTAATGACATTGAGCGTCATCACGTATATATATATAGGCAAGAATATGAGTAAATTATGAAATTACCTTTAACTTTATTTTTTAATAAATCGTTACGCTTTCGCAAATTAGTAAATTACCCCTTCGCTATGGATTAGTTTGAAAAAAGAAATTATCTACGCACGCCCTTTCCGAATCTCCGCCTCCTTGCGGTCCTCAGCAATCCAAGACGCCTTTTCAAAGAGCGATGTATCTTCCATACGGTTGCGCTCCCCCTATTTTTAAAAATCAAATTCCATGCCAATTTTTCTCAGTCTTTGTTTTTCTCTTAAAAATAACAGGTTTGTCATCTGAACACCTCTTTACCAAATTGTTATCTTTTTTCATTAGTCATCTTCTTGCCAAATCTACTTTCTTGTCAGTATTTAGGCGCCACTAATATTTACTCCATCGATTCCCCCGGTGAAATCCTATGCCATATCTGTCTCTCGCAAAGTCAAGTTGTAAGCTGTTTGTCAATTTTATAACTGATTTTCTTATACTTGGCCAATGTTAGTCTGAGTCTGAGTTTCTTATACCTATTAGCTGAGTTAGACTTTATTTTGTAACTGACTAAATGTACTACTATTAATCATGTGGTATTGAAGCGTTAATTATTTACAATAGTTCATATATTGAGGATTATGTTCACAATTTTTATGTAGCTCTACATTGTGGATTGTGTATAACTTGTCTATTGTCTTTGGTTCATGTGAATGATATTATACACTCTCCAAAAGATTAAAATAAATCTCCCGAACAATAGTAGTTTTGGTCCCTAAATTTGCAGTTTTTGGCCCTCTTTTGTTTGAAAATGGCTGTTTGATTATTCTGATTATTGATCCTTAAATGCCCGAGTGCTGAATTTTTCAAAAAATCTTGAAACTTTTCGAAGGTCATTAAGTTATCGCTATTTAGGGTATGAGATATTTTAGCTACTATACATGGTGAAGCTACTCATACTATAGAGAAGCTAATATAGCAGCAGACTTGCTAAAGCTGGATCAACCCAAACACCTCAAGAGTCTATTTCAAGTTTAAACAACTCCCTGGAATGGTGAGAGGAGCACATAAAATGGAAAAAGCAAGGTTTGAGAACTATAGATATGGACTCAAAAGAAGGGATTTGGCTAAGGTCAATGAGCAAATGAGGATTTTATAATTGAAATCCCCATAAAGTTTGGTAAACCTTTTTTCTGAACATGAACTGAAATATGGAAAATCTACATTGCTTTCCATTAGTGTCTTCGGTTTTATTAAGTGCTTCACGTGCGACGCAGCTGTCGAAAAACTAGTATATATATAAACACATACACCTCTTGTCTGATTCAAAGTATGAGTCCTTGCATTTGTGAACGGGAAAAAATTATTAGTTGTGACTATTGCAGATACATAGTTATCAACTTCTTGTGCTTCACTTTCATGGTAAAAACTAACAGTCAAATATTCCAAATCAAATCAAAGAAATAAGAGAATGAAAATATCAAGTTCAATTAGAAATATTAAAACAGTAGTTATGGACTGCTTAAGGTTTTTATTACTGTTACAAATGTTTGTTGATGACTAACAACTTGTTTGAATGGTCGTTATCTATTGTATCGTATCGTATTGTTATTTGGAATACAATGTTTGTTTTGGTTGTTACTTAAATTTTATTGTATCCTATCGTTAAATCCGTCGTTACGTAACGACGAAATGTGCCACTTTATATAACGACCGATTTGGTGTGGTTACGTCGTTATCTTGTCTTTTTTCTCTCATCTTACTCTTCACTATTATTAAATTATTTTATTTTATCATTTATTCTACCTTTCTATATGATAAATTAATCCCATATCATAATTTTTCCTTATAATATTGCAAATTTATTCGTCATATTGTTGGTGCATGATATCATGAAACAATGACAAACGATACAATCTATCCAAATATTATATTCATCAAACGATACAGTACAATATAATACGATACGATACATTATGAAACAATGTGTAACAACCATCCAAACAAGCCGTAAAGAAACAAATCAAAAAGGCACAAGTTCACACACCAAAAAAAGACAATATATAGTGAGAGTTTCTTAACTAAAACTTGGATAAATTCAATATAGAGTTACATGAATACTCAGAGGAAGTAACAAAGTAGCAAAGGAACTTACTTGTATTTATACTGCAACTTCAATATTATTCTTCTATTATTTTTACAGGAAAATTCTTATATATCAATATATCACTATTTTCGTGATTGACTCTGAATCACGATAAAGTGAAATTAGAAAAAATGTAAACTTTCTAATGGTAATGAATATAAGTAGATCAGATATAAATTAGCTACCTGATAACTTTTTGCAACGGATGAAAGAATTGTTTGCTATTCATTACGTTTATTCTTTAGAATGTAAAAGGTCAAGCAGATTTCATGATGTGATATTTTATAATGACCACCTTTCACAAGAAAAGCTGGTATATGAACGGATTTCACATTTGTAGAATTGTAACCATCAACAGCCCCCACGTTCTCTTGATTTTACTTTTTCTTGTTATGTTTTAAAATTTTATTAAACTAATTTTTCTTTTGTTATCTTTATAGATTGTCTATTTACATCTTAGCCAAAAAATTCTTGAAATATTATATGGTTGAAGGGCAAAACATTCGTTCAGCTTTTGATGACTATTTTAGACTTTTAATTTAGTACTTTGGGATCTTTCCACACATAATATAATAGTATTATATTATTATTATTATTATTATTATTATTATTATTATTATTATTATTATTATTATATCATATTATACTTTATTACTCCCTCCGGTCCAAAATAAGTGATTTTTTTGCCTTTTTTTGTGGTCTAAAATAAGTGATTTTTTCAGATTTCAAGGATGAATTAATTATTTTTTCCCTCTATTGTCCTTGGAGTAAATAGTGTTGGAATATGTGTTAGGAGTGTTTATGTGAGATAGTAAAGGTTAATATGGTCAATTTCGTTGCTAATTAATACTAAAAGATGGATTTCTTAATCTGTGAAAACATCCAAAAAATCACTTATTTTTTACCGGAGGGAGTATATTATGAAAGCTATTGACACCAATTGATAGCATCCTTTACAGCAAAAAGGTATATCGATACTTTCGGAAGAGATTGTTTTAAAATTCGAACTTTCAGTTTTAGAAATCGTCATCAGCTTAGTTTGTTGGAAGCTAAAGTGTGCTAATAAGTTTTCACTGCAAGAAATGGTGGAAGGTTTATGAAGAAGATGTAGAGACATTACACATGGAAGCAAGTACGATACATGCTCCTAATTAAAGTGCTCGTACAGTCAAAATTCCATATGTTTTTCTTCATATTTTTTTTTAATTTGGGGGAGGAGAGAGGATTACAAGGTGAAGTATTGAACCCTCACCAACAAGGTAAAAATTCAAGCGGTCACCAACTGAACTACTAAGATTCTCATTTTTTTTAATTTTATTTCATTCTAGTTATTATGGTGGAAGAAATATGCATTAGTGTACATGCTCACTTAATTCCTAATGTTGGATACAATCTTATACTATAGTAACACTTATGTACCTCTTAAAGTAAACGCAATATAATTACAAATAATTACCTATCATTTCTTGGCAATAATTGAAATTGACAGGAAATAACGTGCAACTCACATTTATAGAATTGAAAATTGTACATGTTATATTTCAAACAATTGAGGGTCATTTTTTATATTTTAAAAATATAAGCAATGACACATCTCATTTCTAGCCGTTGATTTAAGATTAAAAAAAAGAAAGATATGTTATCCTATTCAAAAGATAAATGGGGTATTGCTTCGCAAACTCCAAAGGCTAAGAGCATTAAAAGCCCGTTTGGTCAAGTGCCAAAGATTTGCTTATTTTGTAATGTGCTTTTGTTAAAAAGGGCTTTTTGAAAAAATACTTTTACAAAATAGCAGTTTGTATTTAAGCAATTCGTTTGAGTAGTGCTTTTTGCAAGCTCATTGTTTTTGGGTTTATTCCGGGATAATTTGTTATGTTTCGGCGCGAGTTTTGAAAATTTGAAAGTTCAAAGTTCATAGATTTAGATTTGAGGTGTGATTTGTCGTTTTGATGTTTTATGTGTGTTTTGAAGCCCTGAGTAGGTTTGTGTCATGTTATGTTACTTGTGGGTTTGATTGGACGGGGTCCCGAGGGGCTCAGGCGTGTTTCAGATCATTTTTCTTCATGTTGTTGTTGCTGAGAAGCTGGTGGTTCTGGTGTTCCGCACCTGCGAATGATATTGCGCAGGTGCGATGGCCGCAGATGCCAGCCAAGCGTCGTAGGTGCGAGGTTTCATTGAGGAGAGAAGGTCCGCAGGTGCGAAGGTAATCGTGCAGATGCGGTCATGGCCATCGCACAAGCCGACTTTCTCACGAATGCGAGCCCTTTTGCGCAAAAGCGAAGGTCGCATATGCGGCCACCTATCCGCATGTGCGAAAGTGCTGGGCAGAGTTATAAAAATCGAGGTTTTGGTTCTTTCTTCATATTTTAAGATGTGGGACTCGGATTGAGCAAATTTCGTCACAAATATTGAGGTAAGTGTTCTCTACTCGGTTTTGATTACATTTCATGTATCTATCTTCATTTTTGGCAACTAGTTGTTGACTCTTAAAGAGAAATTGGGGGTTTTGGCCTAAAGTTTCATAATAAGAATTTTTGAGTTTTGAACATCAATTTAGAGTGGGATTTGAGTGAATTAGTATGGTTGGACTCGTAATCTAATGGGTTGTCGGATTTTGTGAGTTTTGTCGGGTTCCGAGATGCAGGCCCAAGTTGGGCTTTTGGGCCAATTTCGGGTTATGATTGAAGATTTGACCTTTTTCGATTGGGATTGGTTCATTTAACATTGGTTGATGTATTTGAGTTGTTTTTGGTTAGTTTCGAGCCATTCAGAGGTCGGAACGCGCGGTATGGCATCTTTGGAGCATCATTTGGCTTGCTCGGCATTGGTATTGGCTCGTTCGAGGTAAGTAACTCTTCTAAACTTAGTGCTGAGAGTATGAAACCTCGCATTGCGTGTTATGTGTGTTGATATCCAATTTTTCCTCAAAATATTTTCGAACCTGTATATAAGCTTTCAAAACCACTCTTTGCAATAATGAATATTTTTCCTAATTTTTTCATATTTTTATCTGAATCATTTCCCTATTTATTTAATATTTTATATCTAAATAATTCATAAAATGTGCTCTAAATAATCTCGAAATATTTTCCAATTTAGTATGTCATTAACAATCACTTTGTATTTGTTAAAATTCAATTATTTCATAAATTGACTAATTGAGTACTATTTAATGGCAATTACAATTATTTTGCAATTGTGGCCTAATCAGTCATTTTATACCTTTAAAATCCGAACTCATGTCTTTTATATTTTTAATATTGTCTAATTACTGTAATTATACTTATTTTTAACTTAATTTCATTTTATACAATTATTAGCTATTGTAATTAATTAATTATCCTATTAAATTGGGTATTTCACAACTAGCCTCTTCCTATTTAACATTTAGCCACATTTGGCTAGCCCAATTACCCAACCCATTGACCCAACTAACGACCCAGCCCAACCTTTTCTTTACCCGGCCCAATCCCCACTTAATCTGAGCCGTCGATCAAACGAGATAAACGGCCCAGATAATTAGTTACCATAATTAAACTAACCTAACCCCCTCCCCCGTCTCTCATTTTCCCAAGACCCATTCTCTCTCTTCTCGACCCCTCTGCTCCCTCATCTCTCTAGAATCTTCTGGCTATTTGTCTTCTCCGATGGTTTCACCATCATCTCCGGCCATCTCCAGTCTCACGCCTTCAACCACCGGCCACCATGAAGCTACGTTTCTCCGGTCACTTCGTCTCTAAGACCCTTTAAAGCTTCAACCATGCCAGAACGGCCATGGAAGCTCCTGCCTGGACTTTTCCAGACTTCTCTGGCGAGGTTCAACCCGGTGATGTTCCATCTACCACCATCTCTAAGTATTATAACAGGTTTTTCGATTATCTATGGGTTCTATCTCTGAAACCCTAATTCTTGACCTTTCAACTTCTTCCAAGATCTGCAATAGATCTATGTTTATCTCAATGATTTTCACCTATTTTTTCTTTAAAACTGGTACTTTTCAAAAGATGTTTGCTTTCAAGAACTAGGGTTCTTAGAACCCTTTTTCTAAACGGTTTAATTCCGGATTTCTCAGTATTATCTTATGATTCTCCTTGCGTTTGCCTATTTATTCAAGGTCTTTACTTTGTTGTTTGATTTTTTTTGCTAAAACCCTAAATCTGTAGTTGTAACCCTAGTTTCTGACTTGCTTCCGATATATATGTTTACTTGCTCCAATTGTTTGTTGTGTTCTCATGAGTATTCTTCGATTGATTCTGATTTTTGTTGTTATACTAGGGTTCCAATTCGATTTTGCTTGCTTATACTCTGCTTATATGTTTGTTCATGGAATGTGTCCTTTAATATCAGTATTGTTAACGTTTGATTCCCTAATTTCCTGTGATTGATTCCTTGTGATATTCTTTACACTACTGATTATTTCTCTTGCTTATTTTACAACTGTTTGTACCGTTTGGTTATTACCTTAATTGAACCTTCCTGTACCTGCCCCCGATTCCCTACTATGTGCTTGTTATTCTTTCCTTATTTACCTGTTTTTGACCGTGTGAAGTGACTCCTTAACTGAAGGGGTCTTTTGATCCTTACTCTTTATTAAGTTATTATTACCAAATAACATGGATCTTTTCCTTATTTGTCCTGTATTGATTATTCCTGCCCTATATGTTACTGATTCTCAATATTTTGTGAATAAAAACTTGCCTTATTTCTTGACTAATTGATTTCAAAGTCCTTTAATTACTACAGGACTTGATTTTTACCTTATTTCACTACTGCTTTGAATACTATAAATACTCTTACTCTTTCATTAAACTGGGAAGTCGGACATTGCTCAACTCTCTCTATACTACTCTCTTGTGGTGTTCTTCTCTTGGCTCTCTCTTTTGTCTCTATTGTTACTCTTTGCTGCCTACTATTAGCCGGCTGCTAAGCCAAGGCTAATACTGTGCTATTTGCTACTCTCTATTGCTGCTCTTTACTTGTATCACTGGTATGTCCTAGTTAATATTACTGTACTCCAAACAACATGCTTCAGTTTTTTTTAAGGTTCTTTTTGTTTCTTTTGTGCTTCTATTTGTGGTTCTATTGTTTACCCTGCAACTAGCATGCCTAAATCCTTTTATGATCTCTCTTCTTCTTCTATTTAACTTAAATCATGTTCTGTTTCCCTATAGTTCCTTATGCCCTACGCATGTAACTACCTGTTCTATCTAGCATCCCTTATGCGTTTTCTGCAGCAACTGTATGATGCTTGGTATCTTTATGTGATGAATCTACTACTGTAATCCCAATTGGTTATGCTACCACCATTATTTGTCCCCTAAACCCCATTTCGTGTTGTGACTCCTTTCTGGTACCCCACTGAGTTATGACTAGTTGTTGTTACTTCTTTTGTTCAAACTAGTCTCATGATACCCTCTAATCCATATGGTGAACCTGTAACTTTAAACTGATTATATACTATCCTATTATTTGTCCCCTGAATCCTTTTTTTCCTGTTTGTGTTTCTTCGCTTGGAACTCTACTGAATTATGATTTGTTGTTGTTACTTCCTATTTCAAAACTATTTCTTTTGTTAGTCTACAAGTGATTTCAAAATTCCCTTGCTTAACCTCTTTAAACACTTCACACAATTCCTAGACCTTTAGGTTCCACCCCCCCGCAGTGTGTGCATCACTTAGGGACCATGAGTTCCCTCTGAACCTTGAGACACTAAGGTAGGGTACTCTACACTGCACTTGTTTAACCATGGGCATTTCCTGGGTGCTGGTATTGGCCAGGGCCCTCACCAAGGCCTTTGGGAGCTTTGCCGCACCCAAGTTAATGTAAGGCTGTGAAATTGAAAGGGGTGAGTCTGGAAGATTGGGCCTGATTGAAGGCTCCCTATAGGATAACTTCTTATTTTCCTTTTTCATTATTGTAATTCATTTATTATGGTCTGTAATAATTTGTAAATGAATGATTGGGTCTGGATAGTGAATATGGGGGTTATGCATGCCTAGCTTAGGTAATGGGTAGCAAACATGCCTATAGAACTTTATTTGTGCATTAGATAACTTGTATAGGACATGCATTTCACATATTAGAAATCATGTTTTAGGTCCTTCACTTTCAGCATGTTATCACATTCATCTCCTAATTATGATTAGTTAATAACAAGCAAAATCAACTGCATAAAGTCATCGCTGCATTTGCATCCTAGAAACCATGTTTTAGAAATCTCTATGTGCATTAGATATCATATTGTTTAGGATCTTATATTGCTCTGAGTCGCAATCATAAAACGCCTATTTCGCATGCCTAATTTAATAAGGTTAAACTATCTGCAACATTTTGCAAACGTATATCCCTTAAAATCAGAGTTAAATATGCATATTCACCCTTTGATATAATTAGGCAATATAGGCGATGCCTAGGCAAATTTTAGGCCTAATGCGTATTGATATTAATTAAGTGGGTTTAGAACAGCTCAGTCTTTTTAAACATTTTACTTCCTGATGCTTGCCTTCTTATTTTACCCCATTGAAGTCATTTTGCTCTTGCTCTATTTTTAAAAACAGTCATGAAATTGTGTATTTGCTTCCCCTAGGGCTCTCTGATTTTTGTACTATTATGTTTTAAATTACTGGGTTTTCAAAGATATTCCCCCTTGCTCAAAATCGTGCCACTTCAAATCTTTACTCTGAACATTTCAAAGCTACTGTAGTTTTGATACTATTTGTCACTCCTTTACTGCAATTACCTATAACTACTGTCATATGTTAAGCTACTGTATTCTGGTCACTTATCACTATTTTACATCAAAAAACATACTTCAATGATTTTCTGCTATGCTTTACCTGAAAGATTTAAATCACTGTACTTCTAAGTTTTTACCATTACCTTTAACTGCTATATTTATGAAAGTCAGCTATTTTGAATCACTAAACCTCAATTAAATTCTCTGCCTTCATTAAGTTTTCCAAATCAGATTCTTCTTGCGATTTATTGTTTTACTCAAACTACTGTTTTAACTTTGAGACTTTAATTGTGTATGAGACGTGATACCTACGTGTCTATTTGTGGAGGGATCTATGAGCCTATTTCTTTGCCTTTATATGCTCTCTCATATGTGCAGTCCTACTTGTTTTGTAATGTCGTCTAGTATTTTATCCTTTGAACCTAAGGGTTCAGCCTAGTCCCCGCCTTTGTAGGAATAGTAGTCCCAACTACCCTCTAGGACTTATAGGATGGGACGGGTAACGACACACACTAAGCATTTGTGACCAACACATGCGCTTTAAATAACCTTACGAGGTGGGAAGGGTAGAATACGAATATGATGAACGGTGCGCTAATACCACGTGTGGCCGCCTCCTCGAGGTGTGACATACCGGGTATTGCATTGAAGTGATCCGTATTACTTTAACCTTGGACAATTCTTTTGTTTATGATATTCCAAAACCTTTAAAGATTTTCATACCCTTTTTAAATCCCCTCTTATGTGAACCTTATTTGTTACTTGCTCACCGTCCAAATTCACAAAACTTATTGGCTGGGACTCACAGTTGTGGATCTTGAGGGGTGCCTATTACCTTCCCTTTGGGATAATTTCAAGCCCTTACCCATTCTCTGGTAACACGAACTAGTTCATGAGTTATCAACTCTAGGTGCCCTAACGCACCATAAAAATTGTTAGTTGGAGACTCTTCCTTAAACCTCTTCCTTTAAGGAGTTGTCCAAAATTTCATCAACCCGATCTCTCCGTACCTAACCCATGCGATAGAAAAAGGGGGCGCGAAAGCATGGCGACTCTGCTGGGGATCTTCCCTAGGCTTATACCATTACAATTTGCTTTGTGAATTTGGACCTTTAGTTTTACATTTAAATGCTTACGCATTTTCCTATTCCACGTTATATGCTGTTAACTGTTTACTTTTTACAAGTATTTATTTCACCCGAACGTAACTGACATATGTTCATGTTTTCTTTGTAACCGCTTTCCATTATAACTGTTGTATTTCCTTTCTTTACCGTTTTCCTCAAACGTGAAAATGCATGCCTATCTGTTTCCATGCTTATTATTGCATATTATGCTCCGCATTCATATTCCACTCGTGCCAAACAAAACCTATAGCAACGCTTACAATGAGTGGTTGCGTTATTCCAATATTACTAACCCTAAATTCGGAAAGGCGTATTTGCGGTAAAACTAGTCGATCAGCGGTGCAGTCGACAAATACGTCCCTTCCTCCTTGAGTTGTCCGCTCAAGGGTACCAGTCTAAAACCCCAATAGAAACCTTACTCTATTGTATGTGGCATGCATCATGGTCAAACCTAGTCAGGATAACGTGTTGTCCGCACAATAGCTTTTAAGATAGCCTTGTCCAAAGTCCATTGGGTTTCCCTGGAACCCAAAAGGACGCATCCACGTTCTGTGCATTCATTTGGAGAACGTAAATGCCCATGCTAATTATTGATGTTAAATAGTCGATTCTGGCGGGGGTAAGGGCCTCACCTTGTTTGTTCGCAGGAAACGAGGCACGAAGTCCCTAAACTCAGCATGATCTAAAATGTGCCAAGAGGGCCAAGCTTGGAGAATGTCCTTCTGGCACCAATTAGATAGGATTTTCTTTTCCGCTTTACCAATGTAATAAGGCCAATGGCCATTAGTGATTTTATTTCTTGCTTATTGTTTTTGTATTATTTTTGGATTCGTCCGTTTTTATCATAAAAAACGAGGCATTTAGTATTTATGTCACGACCCAAAACCGGTCCAGGTCGTGATGGCGCCTAACGGCGAGGTTAGGCAATCCAACGAACAACAATAACAATAAAAATGCGGAATACAATAACAATATAGGGCAAGGCCGTAGAAATAAGCTGAGCCACAGCTAGGCCCAATATATAGAACCCCAAATTACCAACATAACTACAACAAGTGTGTGCCAGGACTAGCGTCACAGTGTTAACGGGCGGCTACATAGATACAACAACATAAATACTTATACAAAATATACAAGCCGCATTCTGGAACAAAAGACTGAGCAAAATGAAACTAGAAGGCTCCAGAGGTGCTGCCAGGAAAACGCCAAGAAGACAACTCACCGTGTGGAGCGACGCCGCGATCAGTACCTATCAGCTGACGGACGAACAGACGAACTAGCCTTAATACCTGCACAGTCAAGTGCAGAAATAGAAAGGAAGTGCAGCATGAGTACATATAAACAAATATGTACCCAGTGAGTATCCCGTCTAAACTCGTAAAGAGTAGTGACGAGAGGTAGAATACATACTCACTAAGGTCCAGTACATAATGAAATAAATAACATGCTGAGCAATAAATCATGTGAGAAAGTACATCAAGTATAAGAACATGTAAGCAACAATCAGTAACTGATCTCAAACATAGTCTTCCTTTGTAAGCTATTCATAGTTATATTACTTGTTCTCTTTCTCATTATCCGAAATGTCTTATCTTTATTCTCAATTGTTCACTTCCCAGTACTCTGTGTTGATTCTC